>CP142453.1:47417500-47587500 GCA_038049695.1 Cinnamomum chago | reverse complement strand
CCCGGAATTGTAATAGTTCGTTTTATTTCTTCATTTCCAAGATTTACTTTACATAATCTGTTTTCCCGAAAGCTTGATGGTTACACTAGTAACATTGACTTGTCCCGAAGAGTATTGCCCGATATGAAATGAAAGTTATACATTGAATATTCTTGCCCGTCCATTGTTTTACTTGTACTTGATTTGCTTGCATATGTATCGATGTGTTATTTAACCTATGTGTCGGCATCACTAAGCTTGGATACCTTGTCGGTTTGATCCACCGACTTGGAAATCCCTCTCCCGTCCCGCCAGCTGTAGTTTGGATCCCGATACCCGGTCATCACCGTGGTCCCGCCCCGATACCCGGTTCCCTACCGTGGTCCCATTCCCATATATTTATATTGTATATATGATTTACGTTGTTTCTCCTCACCTTGTGTGACTGAGATCAACGCCCCGTGATACTGTTGTCACCTTAGTGACAGAGGACTTAGCTTTATGTGATTGCCACCTTGTTATTCCCGATTTCCTTGGTTCCTCATATGTTTTATCTTGTTTACATGTTTTCTAGTAAATGATTTATCTATTTTATGAGAATTCTTGCTTTAACAGATTTCCTTGCTTTTCGAGATATTCATCTGTTATATGTTGTTGTGTCTCCTCACTCCCTTGCCAGACCATTGTGTCTGATCCTTTGCTTTGCTACTCAGGTCCCGTTGCCGGTTTCCTTGAGGAGGAGCCGGGGGAGGCGGTAGGTGAGCTACAACCTCTAGTTGAGTGGCGTGCTGACGATGTCATGTAGACATAGGGTTGCTACAAGAGACGTAACATTTTGGGGAGAACTTGTTAACCATTCTTTTGGGTTATTTTTTTGTAATATTGGCCTTTGTTGGCCTCTAATTTTGGGGAATGTAACTAAATGATATTTTGTCTAACTTTAACAACTTTTGGGAAACATGCTATAGATCATTGCTCTTTCTGATACAGTTTTGATACTTGATGTTAATGCTTGCATGACTAGAGATAGTCCAACTATTTGATTTGCTACATGCTTCCGCACTTAAAAGAAACATTCATGCAAGGTTGTGATATCCTCACCGCGGACACCTGTGGGAAATTAAATAAATTGTATATGGTGGATGTAGATAATCATCATCAATCATCATTCTTCACCATTAGTCCCGATCCCGGATTGGGGATTCCCGGTCCGGGGTCGCGACAGTAAATCTCTTTCTATAAGGGATTTTCACCGTAATTCTGGATGAACTAAGGTTGAATTTGGTTACCCTTTTGTGAACTCATTTGACTTGTTGTAAGGATGTTTGAGCAGACGTTCTTCACGGTTGATCTGGTTGTATCGGGATCCAATCTAGTTCAATCTTGAATGGTACGAGACAACATGATACTCTTCCTTAAATCTATGCGCGAAGATTGTTCGTCCGAGTATCGTGAACCCAAACCCCTTTGTTGACTGAATAAATTGTACGATGCTTCAGGATTTACACTGTACTTAGGATTGGATTATTTATCGTCTTCGATTCTGAATTGTACCGTCTGGTACTATCTACATGTGATGAGCATGTTCTTTAGTTCTGTTTGCTTTATTTTAGTAGAGGATCACTTTGAGAACTTAGAAGATGGACTTAGGATCCCTTTTGTTGTTTCGTTTGCTTTGAAGTTTGTTTGAAGTGTTGAGGCTAGGGAGCTTTGATTGTAAGGCTTAAAGAGGACTACTATTGAAGTTTGTTTGAGGTTTGATTTGATTTAGAATAAAGTAGGTTCTCTAATGTTATTGAATCTTGTTAGCACAAGAAAGCCTAGCCCTTCACCGATGTCTTTAGGATTCTTTGTGTAAGGCACCACTCAGCTGTTAACGTTCAACACAGCTGGGGCACCACCTGTGAGAGGACTGATACTTTTCCTCGAAACAAGATAGAGCCAGAGCTCACGGAGCCCGAGCTACTTGAGCTAAGAGTTGTTTGTTCCTCGAAGCAAGATAGAGCCAGAGCTCACGGAGCCCGAGCTACTTGAGCTAAGAGTTGTTTGTTATTGGATACTGGGTTTTATCCCATGATTAGCTTATGTGGACCGCCTACTTTGATTAGTTTATTTATGATTCAAGTGCAATGCATTTCTTACGATCAGAACGCTGTGCATCTCTTACAATCATGTTTATCGTTTACTCTCTTTAGTACTGCATATCTATGGTGATTTATATATCTATATTCTTGCCATCTGTTGTGTTGATGATGCTACTCTTGGTGCATAGGTACTGATCCCTTGTACCCCGAGGAGGAAGAGGCGACGGAAGAAGTTCAGGCAAATCAGTCTGATGACTTCCTAGAGTATAGTACGGACGACATTGTATAGCTGTGACGACCCCGAACATGAGAGCCTTCACGATTCATCTTACTAGCTTCATCTTTTGTTTCTTTATACTTTTATTTAGGCCTAGTTTTAGTTTGGCCTTCTTCTTTGTAATTAATATTTTGTTAACAGTCTCAAACTCTAACTCTAATTATATTATTCAGTATTTTGCTCTTAACTATACATCTTTAAGACACCATTTGCATTTATGAAGCTTCCGGTAATTGTTTTATATATTTGAGGAAATGTTTATACCTCACAGCGGTCTTCGATCCAGATGGGACATGATTAGGGCAAGTTGTGTTTGATTACTGCTGGAAAAAGTTTTAATTGGCCCTATCTCGTGCATAACCTTGGCTTCACTTTTGGGGGCGTGACAAAACCCGATGCCCGTCCCAGAAGATTTGGAAATCCAATGATGTTCTATTATTCCCCAAATTTATACTATATGACTTGTAATTCCCGAAAACACCAACATCGTATTTTTAGCATTTTGCTAGCCCATCATGAATTGCCCGAAACAAAGTGATAATTGTGCTTTTGAGTACCCTATAAGCCCCGTCCCGAGTGACCTCATTTTGTGTTAATTAAGTCGTGTTTTAGTTCTAAGCGTGTTTAGTGTGTTTTGACTAAGCTGGGATTAGAATAGCTTTTGATATAACTTTGGGAATTTTGAGTGCCTCTGTGCTTACTGGGGCCCTTTGGGGGTTCCTTTTATGACTTTGCATTTACTTGGGAGATTATCTGAGATTCTTGTGTTTATTATTTTAATCTCGTTTTGCTTTTCTTGTTAATCCCTACAACTTTTATGTTGATCCCGTGCCCATTCGAGACCCCGAAACCCGATTTTTCTAACATTGAGGGCAAAACAGTCTTTTTACACTAAATCTGGACCTAAGATTTGATATTCCCGAAACCCGCGAAACATATACTTTTTAGAAACTAGATATTTTGGCGATCATTTTTCTCTCCTTCGTCGAATTCGTTCGAAGTCCCGAAAACAATGATTTCAGCCCACAAAGATTTCAAGTGGTGGAGCCCACTCTTGACTTGTATAAAAGGAGAACTCTCCTTCTCTTTTCCCTTTTCCAGCTCAAGCTCCAATCTTCACCTAGGGTTTTCTCTTTTTTACTCTCTTTCTAGCTTTTCCATCTCTATCTCTACAAATCTTGCACCAATTAGCAAATGGAGGTTGTTTTCTTCTTCCTCACCTTGCAAGCTCTCTCTTGATACCATTTGTGGAGAAAACCTCCCATCCTAAAATCCTCATTGAGCTATTCTTGCCCATTTGGAGAACCTACAAGTAAGCAACCCCCCCCCCCATCTCTTAGATTTGTGTTCCTTTGGCCTTGAAGAGATTCCATTTTAATTTTTGAAAGGTTTATTTTCCTTGTTCCTTGTTTTGACCCTTTTAGGGTTTGTTTTTGGGGGGTTTTGTGTGTAGCTTTGGATTTTTATCTTGGAGGAGTGATTAGGACTTGATTTGCTTGCTAGAGACCAAAGGCAAGTGGATGATTTGATATTTTGACTTTTATGGTTTTCATGAGAAATATGCTTGATTTGGTTATTTCTATTCATGTTGTTTAACTTGCATTGATTGTGAAATAAATGCTCACGAAAAAGTTTTGTTAGCTCATTTATTGTCATGGAAAAATGTGGTTTATAGCCCTTTATTTATCTCTTGTTTATGGCTCTAATGAATGTTTGTGAATGTGGATTTTCTCTTCGCTCTTGTGGTTGATTATGGTTGAGAAGAAGATGATTGAATGAGTTATTGGTGGAGGTTTATGAGGAGTTTAATGGGGGTGTTGAGCCTCCCATTTTGATGTGAAAATGAGGCTAAAATAAGTTGTAAAAGGATGAGAAAGAGAGGAGAAGAACTGTCCCGGAACCAGTTTCTGGACAGTTCGCTCGAATGAAGTGTCCTGAAAAGGGTTCGAACCATTCCAGTGGACAGTTCGATCGAGCCAACCCTCCCAGAACTCATTCCAGAGAATGGTTAGCTCGAGCGAACTGAAATTTTGCTCGAACCAACCTGAACTGGATGAGTTCGCTCGAGCAAACCCACCCAGAAAACCATTCCAGAGAGCTCACCACTCGAGTGAACTCCAGGTCCGCTCGAGCGATGGGTACTGTTCACCTGGGGCTATTTTGGGAGCACAAATGAAATGTTGAAATGATCGAGAGAGGTTTGTTAGGAGCCCTATTATGATGGGAAGACTCATTCTTATTATTTGAAATCCATTTGAGAAAGAAACCACTTCACAAAGATCCATTGCAGTTTTGAAAATCCCTGAAGTGTATAAGGACCCCGGAATGTCCCCAAACTCAAGGAGTACCAAGTCTTTATTGATATAGACATACGGGATCCTTATTCACTTTGAACTAGTCTTGAACCTCAATACTGGTCTTGAAATTTCGAAAGTTCATTGTATTTCATTATTCCCAAATTTCCAATGCACTCCCGAATTGATATGCATACCCGGATTGATATGACAGTTGTGCCTTTGAGCAGCCCCATCCCGTTTGTTTATATGCCTGCACTTGATGTATTTTACATGTCTTGATTTCTGTTATTTAACCTGTGAGTCGGCACCACTAAGCTTGGATAACCTTGCCGATCTGATCCACCGACTTGGAGATCCCCTTCTTGTTCCGCCAGCTGCTATTTGGATCCCGCTACTCGGTTATTACCGTGGTCTTGTCCCGATACCCCAGATTGCTACTGTGGTTCCCAATGCTCGGCTCGCTACCGTGGTCGTGTCCCGTATATTATATGTATATGTATATGTATATTTCATTGATTCTCCTCACTTAGGTGACTGAGATCAACGCCCCGATATGCTCTTGTCACTTCGATGATAGAGGACTTAGCTTCGTGTTGTTGCCACCTTGCTTGTTCCCGAATTCTTTGGATAAATTACATGATTTAAATTGCATATTCATTTCAAATAAATGATTCATTTCTTTTATGAAAGTTATTGTTTAAATTGGTTTTCAATGCTTTCCAAGGTAAATATATTTATTGTGATGTTGTTATATCTTTTTACCCACCTGCCAGACCGTCGTGTCTGATCCATTTCTTCGGTACTCAGGTCCAAATATTGTCTACCCCGAGGCGGAGCTTGAGGAGGCGGTCGGAGAACCGCAACGCTTAGTCGAGTGGCATGCCGATGATGTCCTTTAGACATTCGGTTGCCACGAGAGACGTAACATTCTGGGGAAATGTATAACTCATTCTTTTGAGGGTATATTTTGGATTGTACTGCCCTTTGTTGGCCTTTATTTTTGGGTTGTTAATTAAATGATATTTTGTATAAACTCTAACAATTACTTTTAGGAAATTCTAATGATCATTGCTTACTCTGACATCAAGTTATATGCATATGTTATCAGTCTTGTGGATTTTGAATTGAATTATCAATTTGGTTTGCTACACGCTTCGACACTCAAACAAAAATGTACTATATTGTTGTGATATCGTCACCGCAGACACCTGTGGGAAATTAAATAAATGTGCATATCTTATCACCACATCACTTCACATCACATTAGTCCCAATCCCAGATTAGTTCGGTGGACCCAGTCCGGGGTCGCGACACACCCCGTCCCGCCCGTTTATGTAATTGCACATATGTAATTTATACATGTTCCGATTTCTAATATGTGATATATGTTAGACCCCGACCCAGACCAATTCGATTAGTGTACGATTAGTATGTGTTTAGTCCTAAGTGGGTTTAGTAGTCGCTGGGTTAGAAATAATTAGTTTTAGTCTTGGACATAGCTTTGGGAATTTTGAGAACGTTTAGTATTAGTTAGACACACTCAGGAAGGTCTGAGTGCACGTGTGAGCTTGGGAAGATCGTGTCGATTTCCGTGTGATTGTGATTTTGATTTCATTTGAATGATTTTTCTATGTGTTACAACTCTTGTCTTAAGCCCATTCATGTTTGAACCCAAAAAACCCATGTTTTGGCCCAAAGAGGGTAAAATTGTCTTTTATGCACAAATCTGGACACAATTTTCGAGATCTCAAAACCATGTCAAAAATATTCTTTTTGGAAACTAGATATTTCGATGATCGTTTTATCCTTCTTCGTTGAAGTCATTCGAGGCCCACAAGATCGTGTTTTGGTCATTTCAAGGTTCAAGTCTTTTGGGGCCCATTATCATCACTTAAACCCCATCTCCCTCCCTTTTCATTCATTTCCCCCAAATCTCTGCAATTGTTCTTGACCTAGGGCTGGAAACCCTTCTTTCTTTTCCATCTTCCTCATCTTGCATGACCTAGCTAGAGATCTCCAAATGAAATTCTAAGGATATCATCTTCTTCCTCTCCTTGCAAGCTTTCTATTGGTATAAACTTCTTGGAACTTCTTGCGGGATAAGCTCTTCATTTCCTTCCTTCCCTCTTGTTTGACCATTGATAGGTAAGAACTTCAACCCATACTTTTCTTGAAGTCTTTTAGCTTCTTAAAAATCTTGTTTTTCTTGTTACAAACCCCTTTGGCAAAATGGGTTTCTTGCTTTCAAGGTTGAGTGAGTTTGTGTGGTTTTCATGGGTTTTCTTGTAGTGTTGGAATAGCTTGAGTAGAGTGCTTGGAGAAGTGTTTAGCATTTGGACAAGGCAAGTAATCTTTATAGGTTCATTGATGCATGTGTATTTTGATTAAATTGCTATCTTAGAAATTGTGCATATGAATTTGTTTATAAATTTCATGATCTTGTTTTCATTGGATTAAATGTGTGAAATGGTGGAAATGAACCCTTGGTGAGCATGAAGGCTCAAGGGATTGTATGTGATTTATGGATGAGAAGGAGGAGAAAAATGTAGTGGAAGATGTGCAAGAAAAATGCATTTTCTGCACTCTGCAAGCACAGGCAGAAGCTTGTCCGCTCGAGCGACCCTTGGGTCCGCTCGAGCGACCAAGCCTCTGTTTGGTCCGAGCGCAGACAGAGAGCTGTCCGCTCGAGCGACCCTATGGTCCACTCGAGCGAACTGCCCTCTGTATAATCTGGAGCAAGACAGAGAGCTGTCCGTTCGAGCGCACTTATTATCCGCTCGAGCGAATTGTCTCGCTCGAGCAAAGTGTCATTACCTTACAAGGTCCGCTCGAGCGAACCTGCCAGATTCAAGAAGAAGAATTATTTCGTTTGTGTATTTTCTTGAAGGTTGAAAACTAGACTATGTTAAGGGTTTTGACTTGACATTGTGTAAATGGAACTTCGAAATGCAACCCAACTTCGGGGACACCAATTCTTGTACATTCCGACATTTGGGGTCCCAATTACACAAAGGTCAATTAGTAGCCTTAACACATGCTTGTCAGATTTCGTATTTGAATTCCGTTTTGGTACGATAAGGACCATCGTGTACTCGTTTTGGATTTCAAGTATAAGCTTGTTTGAAGTTTTGTTTCAAGAAAAAGGGGATCACTTCCTAAGCGTGTTATGCATATTAATTATGCCTTTTGCCAGTCGTGTTCGTCGTGTTTTGATAAGTGACTTCCCCCTTTTTATCTCGGCATGTTTTGATACTGTTTCGCGGGTTTTGTGCATTCATGAACTAAGTGAACACCACTGAGCTTGGACTGCCCGTTTAGTTTGATCCACTGTCTGGGGGTCCTTAAACATGTGGACTGTCTGCAGACCGGTCGTGTATTTATTACACATCGTGCGCGTCCGGTTCCGCGGCCGGAAATCCCCGTATATGTGGGAATCGTGTCGTGATTATATTATGTAGATCGTGCTTGTCGTGCGTGCTTGCTCTTTTCATTATATATATGATAGAGAATGGATGGGCTCTTTGTGGATTGTAACTATTCATGATATTATATGTACTCATGCTAGTTTGTTTTAGTATTCCAACTTTTTTTATGTATTCTCAAAGTTGTACCTCAGCTATTGTAGTATTTCAAATTAAGGATTTGCTTACATGTTTTCTAAAACGGTTATTGTTTCATGCTTGCACCTAAATTGATTACCCGCCAAACCGTTGTGTTTGACCCTTGTTTGTTGGTGCCCAGGCGCAGGAGACGTTGCCTTTGAGGAGGAGCGTCAGGAGGAGGCTCTTGAGTCACCCCCCAGTGAGAGAGTGGCAGCCCGACGATGTCATTTAGACGTCGGGCGGGTTCTTGAGTTTCGACATTTTGTCTTGGGCTTTCTTTTATCAATTTTGAGAATTGTATTGGCCTGTGTTGGCCTCTTATGGGTTGTAACAAAAACTTAACTTACTTTGTGTAGTCACATAGATTGAATTATGTTGGGAATGTCATGTTCGCTTCTTTCTTTGATACTATGTCTTGTTATTATTGCTTTAGCACTTAAAGATTTTATTGGTGCTTATCTTGATGTGTTTTGCTACATGCTTCCGCAAACTTGATCGTGTGAGATAGATTCCGCGTGTCTTTGGGAATCCTCACCGCGGTAACCTGTGGGGAAGTATATCTCCAATGTACAACAACAACAATCGTCGCGGGCCCAGGGTTCAGTTCCGGGGTCGTGACAACATATGAGTCGGCACCGCTAAGCTTGGACGACTTTGTCAATTTGATCCACCGACTTGGAAGTCCCCCTCCCATCCCGCTAGCTGCAGTTTTGATCCCGATACCCAGTTTATTACCATGGTCCTGTCTCGATACTCGGCTTGCTACCGTGGTTCCCAATACCCGGCTTGCAACCGTGGTCCCGTCCTGTATAATTATATGTATATGTATATTTCATTGAACCTCATCACTTCGTGTGTCAGTGATCAACACCCCGATTTGCTCTTATCACTTCAACGATAAAGGATTTAGCTTTGTGTGGTTGCCATGTCGTAAGTTCCCATTTCCTTGGTACATTTACACGTTTTATATTACATATGTGACTTTCAAATAACTTATGCATTGTGTTTCATGAAAATTACTGTTTTCACAGGTTTTAATGTTTTCCAAGGTACGTTTAAAATATTATTATGTTGTTATATCTTTTCACCTACCTGCCAGACCGTTGTGTCTGATCTATTCTTTGGTACTCAGGTCCAGATGTGGGTTATCCCGAGGCGGAGTTTTAGGAGGCGGCCGAAGAGCCGCAACGAATAGGAGAATGGAAAGCTGATGATGTCGCTTAGACATTCGGTTGCCTTGAGAAACAAAACATTTTGGGATAGTGGCTAACAGATTCTTTTGGGAATCATTTTGGGCTGTACTGGCCTTTGTTGGCCTTTATTTTTGGGAATGTTAATTAACTGATCTTTTGTATAAACATTAACATTTACTTTTGGAAATGCTTTTATGATCATTGCTCACTCTAATATATTATGTTTTATATAGATGGTTATCAGTCTTGTTGATGAGATTGAGTTATAGACTTGATTTGCTACACGCTTCTGCACTTAAACAAAAATATGTTATGTTGTTGTGATATCCTCATCGCGGACACCTGTGGGAAATAAAATCAATGTGTGCATCTTGTCACCACACTTCGACACACATTACTGTCCCGATCCCGGATTAGGTCGCTAATCCAGTCCGGGGTCGCGACAGACTGGTATCAGAGTGAGACGTGTTTCAAGCAATTAAAAGAAACTAGAAATCCTAAGGACGTGGCGAGGAAACATTAGACTCTTCGTTAGTTAGTATCGTGGGAGCAATGTGACCCTTTATTTAATTATTATGTGCTAACACTTTGTTTTACAGCGTTATGCCACCTCGTAAGAGACCAGTAAACGCCAATCCCACCGCAAGCAACATTGATCATACAGGGCCAATTGGGGAAGATATTGTTGATAACACCATCCAGAATCAATTTCAGCAAATGATGCAAGCCATGCTTGACCAACAGCGTCAGGCCAATGAAAACCAAGCTAGGCTACAAGAACAAATGGCTAAGAAGGAAGAAGATCGTGCTAGGGAGATGGCACAGATGCAAATGCAATTACTAGAAGCACTGGAAAAAAGGCCCGAACCGGTTCCAACTCAACTAGTAGGCCAACAGATTGTTACCAATCAAAAGGAACATGACATGAATGCTTTGTTTGAACGGTTTCGGAAGAGAGCTCCGAAAAGTTTGTTGGGATAGAAGATCCCTTGGCTGTAGACGATTGGCTAGAACACACGGATTATATCTTTGAAGTCTTTCGATGCAGGGGAGGAGAACAAGTGAAACTGGCAGTGTCTCTGTTTACTGGTTTAGCAAATATATGGTGGAAAACAGTCACGGAAGAGTACAGGACCATGGCAAATGCAGTGGCTTCGGCTAGTTTCAAAAGGCAGTTTGGGGACAAATATGTACCCACTCATGTCAAAAGACAGAAGGCAGTAGAGTTCCAACAACTTGTACAAGGTAACATGACAGTCCTAGAGTACCTCACTAAGTTTGAAAGATTGTCAAGATATGCCCTAGAGTTAGTAAACACAGTTAAGAAAAAGACTACTAAGTTCCTTAAAGGACTTAACCCCCATCATAGAAAGAATTGCTACGGGGGTTGTACACCTACAACTTTTGAAGAGGCTGTCAACAGGGCCTATAAATTTGAGAACTTTCACAACAAAATTCTTAGAGTTCAGGGAAAGGTGCAAACTCATCAGTGGAACTACCAACAGAAGATCAGCAGCACAAGAGGCATAGGCCAGAGCAAAATATTCAGAACCAAGTAGTGTGTGTCCACTATGGGAAGAACCATGAGAGTACCCAGTGCCGTACACTTAGAAGAACCATGCTTCAGGTGTTGTTCGATTAACCATCAGATGAGGGATTGTCCAAGACCGAGTAGGTAGAATCGGCAACAATAGGGAGCACAGCGTCCAGCACCACCTCAAAACGTACCAGTTGTCCAGAATCAAGTACGGTCACCTCAATAACAAGCACCACAGCAACAATAGCAACAGGCTCGTTAGTAGGGATAGAATCAGAATCACCGTCCGCCGCAACTGAATAGGAACGTCCCACAAGGCAGGCCAAGCAGGTTCAGAACCGTCAATTGGGCTGATGTTGAGGTGGCGGGCGACGTGGTGGAAGGTACACTCCTCGTTTGTGGAATTGAAGCTAGGATTATATTTTACCCTGGCTCTACACACTCATTTCTATCCCCTGAGTTTTCTAAAATGATTGATGTGCATGCTAGAGAACTTGAGTTTATTTTGATTGTGGCTACTCCAATAGGCAAACAAGTTACGTGTAGAACTTCTTATCCTAGTTGAACAATTCAAATAGGAGAAGTGGTATTACCCGCAGATCTCATTTTATTGGAAATGCATTACTTCAATATCGTCCTAGAGATGGATTGGTTGGCAAGTTACGATGCCACGATGGATTATTTCCATAAGACCGTCACATTCAAATTAGAGGAGACATCGACAGGAGTATTATTTCAGGGAGAGAGGAGGAATCCTCATGCAGGGTTTCTCTCGGCATTGAAAGCTGATAGACTTTTAAAAAGTGGATGTGAATCATATTTGGTGTTTATCACGGATCGAGGATAAACGGTCCCAAGGGGTGGAGGAGATCCTTATTGTTTGGGAATTTCAGGATGTTTTTCCAAAAGAGATCCCAGGATTGCCACCCATAAGAGAAATTGACTTCACCATTGAGTTATTATGAGGGCAGCTCCGATATCTATTGCACCATATAGGATGGCTCCGGCAGAATTGGGAGAATTGAAGATACAATTGCAAGAATTGTTGGACAAAGGTTTTGTTAGACATAGCATTTGACCATGGGGAGCTCCAGTTTTGTTTGTCAAGAAGAAAGATGGTTCGATGAGGATGTGCATTGACTACCGAAGATTGAACCAAGTGACTATCAAGAACAAATACCCATTGCCAAGGGTAGATGAATTGTTTGATCAGTTACAAGCTGCTTCATATTTTTCGAAAATTGACTTGAGATCCGGTTACCATCAGCTAAGAGTTAGAGAGTCAGATGTACTGAAGACAGCTTTCCAGACAAGATATGGACACTATGAATTTCTAATGATGCCATTTGGGTTAACTAATGCACCGCAGTATTCATGGCATTGATGAACAAGATATTTACATAGTATCTAAATCAGCTTACAGTACTTGTTTTTGTAGAAGGAACTTAATATGAGGCAGAGAAGATGGCTGGAATATATCAAAGATTATGACTTCCCAATCAAGTATCACCCGGGGAAAGCGAATGTAGTTGCTGATGCTTTGAGCAGAAAATTAGTAGGCTTGGCAAATCTAAGTGGAACTTGCATCTTTGAGCAATTTGAAGAGTTAAGAATAGATCTACAGCCACTGACGAAAGGTGTAATTTTAGCCAACATGTCAGTGTCTAAGCCTTCCTCATTCAGAAGATCAAGGATAGTCAGTTGCAAGATCCAGAGTTGGCCAAGATTTCATAACATATAGTAGAGCATCCTGACTTTCGTATTGTGGATGGAGTTTTGTACTATCGTGATCGCCTATGTGCACCTAACATTGAAGATTTGAGGAATGACATCATGACAGAGGCTCACAGTACGAAGTATTCAATGCATTCAGGCAGTTCCAAGATGTATCAGAACTTGAAGGGCATATTTTGGTGGAACAACATGAAGAGGGAGATTGCAGCATTTGTCTCCCGTTGTATGACTTTTCAGTTGATAAAGGCAAAGCACTAGAAGCCTCTAGGGTTGTTACAACTGTTAGAGATCTCATAATGGAAATGGGAGCACATTACCGTAGATTTTATTTTGGGACTACCGAGGACCAGCAGAGGCACCAATGCGATATGGGTCATTGTAGACCGACTCACCAAGTCAGCTCATTTCATTCCTATGAGGACAAGGAAGAAAATGCACATGTTACCTTTGACAGAGTTGTTTGTCAACGAGATTGTCAGTCGGCATGGACAACCAGTTTCCATCACATCCGACAGAGACAACAGATTCGTCTCAAGATTTTGGAAGACATTGCATGAATCCATGGGTGCAAAGCTACAGTTCAGCACGACTTATCACCCTCAGACAGAAGGCCAATCAAAGAGAACAATTCAGACCCTTGAGGATATGCTCCGTGCTTGTGTGTTGGATTTCAAGACTCAATGGGATAAGACCTTACCGTTGTGCGAGTTTTCTTACAACAACAGTTACCATTCAAGCATTGGAATGGCACCTTTTGAGGCTTTGTATGGGAGATGGTGTAGGACACCTGTGTGTTGGGAAGAAGTTGGCGTTCGCAGCTTCCATGGACCAGCCGTAGTAAGTGAAACTAGTGACAAAGTCAAGTTGATCCAAGAACGTCTGAAAGTAGCCTGGAGTAGACAGAAAAGCTATGCAGACTCTCACAGAAAAGATTTATAGTTAACGGAAGGAGATATGCTTTTCTTGAAGGTGTCACCTACCACAGGAACTTTGAGATTCGGGCAGAAAGGCAAGTTATCCAGACGATACAATGGACCTTATGACATTGTGAGCAAGATTGGTGACGTGGCTTACAGATTAGCCTTACCACCCAAGTTATCCGGCGTACACAACGTCTTCCATGTGTCAATGTTGAAGAAGTACGTCCCCGACCCTTCACATGTACTCCGTCATGAACCTTTGGAAATCTGAGAAGATTCTACATATGTAGAGAAGCCTGTTCAGATCATTAATACGAAGGAACAAGAATTTAGGACACGGACTATTCACTGGGTGAAAGTGCTTTGTGAAAACCATGGACCGGAAGAAGTAACGTGGGAACTACGAGATCAAGTCCAGAAGAAGTATCCACACCTACTACCTGAGGTGAGTCGTAATTTGATTTGGAGGACCAAATGTCCCAAGGGGTGGAGGATGTAAGACCTCGACCCGAGTGACCTCAATTAGTACTAATTAAGTTGTATTTTAGCTCTAAGTGAGATTAGTGAATTTTGATTTAAGTTGGGCTTAGAGTAGCATCTAAATAGCTTTGGGGAGTTTTGAGTGCCTTATTGATTTAGTGGGACCCTTTGGGGGTTCCTTTAATGACTTTGCATGTGCTTTAGGGATTATTCGAGATTCCAATAATTTGTGTTCCTACCCCGTTTGACTCATCTCGTTAATGCCTACAACTTTCATGTTGACTTCGTTCCTGTTGGAGACCCCGAACCCGACTTTCCCAACATCGAGGGTAAAATAGTCTTTTTACACTAAATCTGGACTCAAAATTCAACATCTCCAAAACCCTCGAAATATATACTTTCTAGAAACTATATTTTTCGTTGATCATTTTTCCCTTCTTCGTCGAACTCATCTGAGGTCCTGAGAAACATGTTTCTAACCCGACAAGAAATGTCAGTAGTGGAGCCCACCTTCACTTTCCATTAGGATGGAACCCATTCCTTCTTTTCCCCTTCTTCTTGATCTTCCATCTCCAATCCACACCAATCTTGTACCAATCAAGAAATGGAGGTCATCTTCTTCTTCCCCATCTTGCAAGCACTCCATTGATACTCTTGGAAGAGAAATCCATCAACTTTGAGGTCTTGTTTGAGCTAACTCTTGCGATTAGAGGACTGTCACGCCCCCGAACCGAAACCTCGGGGGCGGGAAATGGGATTAAGCATAAATGTATTTTACTTCTCCCAGGATCCGCGTGTGTGAAGACAACACATTCTGAATATTTTATGGAAGCATTTGTGGCGTTGCGACCCGGAGTCCGTGGCCATTGGATTCCGCGTCGCACTCAACCTTTAGCATATAGCTATCATATCAAGAACCATATCAGACTGGAGTAAACCATCACAATAAATTACAGAGCTGACAGTAACAGGATATTACATTCCCAAATATGTTCAGGTTACAATTATCAATGTACATTAATTAAGAATCCCAAGAAAAAGGCTAATAAAAGCCATACAACAATAAGCTATAAACTACTACCCAAATGTGACGTAGCTCCGATGTCAAGCTCAATGTCTACATGACATAGCCGACAAACCAACCTGCAAGGCATGGCTCCACAGCCAACAAAAACACTCAACTCGGGGCGAAGAAATCTGAACCTGAGTACCAACAGTAATGGGTCAGACACGACGGTCTGGCAGGTGGATGAAAAGATAACAAATATACTGAAGAATAAAACATAAGCTAAATCATGCTATTCGATCAAATGCTGCATGTAATTAAACGGGTAAAACATAAATATCTAATAAAACATGTGTTCATTTACATCATCTATAATCATAGATATTTGACAATCGGGTGTTCGTCTAAAACATGTATAAATATAGTGGTTTGACAAAACAAACGTTCATTTGAAACTTAAGTAAAAACACAAGTATACAACAAATCAGGTATCCATAGTAGTCTGGCAAAACCAAAGTCCATTTGAAACATATGTAAAAACACGGATATTTAACAAACCGGGTGTTCGTTTAAAACAGGTGTAACCAAAGAAATCTGACAAGACTAATGTTCATTTAAAACATATCTCAAAGCAGGGACATTTAACAAATCGGATATTCATTTGAAACCGGTATAAACATAGTGATCTGGCAAAACAAGTGTCATTTGAAACATATTTCAAAGCATGGGTATTTAACAATTCAGGTATTCATTTAAAAACAGGTATAAACATAGATATCTGACAAACCAAATGTCCTTTAAAACAAGGCACGGGTATTTAACAATTCGGGTATTCCTTTAAAACACGCGTAATCATATAAATCTAGCAAAATCATTGATCGTATGGAACATATGTATAAGCATGGTTATTCACCCAACCGGCATTCATTTAAAACATGTGCGGGTACAAAGGACAGAAAACAATATAATAATAACTGAATTTACATTGGAGAATATTAGCACTTGTTTAAATAACAACTTTCATAAAGGAAACGAATCATTTATCGGAAGGCAAGTAAACAATATAAAACATATCGGGTATCCAAGGAATCGGGAACTGGCAAGATGGCAATCACAAGAAGCTAAGTCCTCTATCACCGAAGTGACAAGAGTATAACGGGACGTTGGTCTCAGTCACACAAGGTGAGGAGACTCAACGCAAATCATATATACAATATAAATATACGGGAACGGGACCACGGTAGCGAACCGGGTATCGAGACGGGACCACGGTAATAACCGGGTATCGGGATCCAAACTGCAGCTGGCGGGACGGGAGAGGGATTTCCAAGTCGGTGGATCAAACCGACAAGGTATCCAAGCTTAGTGATGCCGACTCATAGGTCAAAACCAATCGAGACATATGCAAGTAAATCAAGTGCAGTAAATAAGCGGGTAAAACGGGGGTGCTCAAGGGCACACTGTCACTTCATATCGGGCAATGCATTTCGGGACAAATAACTGTTACTAATGTAACCTCAATGCTTTCGGGGAAACAAGTAAATCAAGTACAATAAATAAACGGGTAAAACGGGGTGCTCAAGGGCACACTGTCGTATCATGTGATGCAATGCACTTCGGGACAAATGACTGTTACTAGAGTAACTCCAATGCTTTCGGGAAAACAAGTCATGTAATGCAAATCTCGGGAAAAGAGGTGAAACAATGAACTATAACAATTTCGGGTAAAAATATCGGTTTCAAGATCTATTTAAGTGAATAGGGGTCCCGTATGTCGATTATAACAATTACTTGGTACTCCTTGAGTTTGAAGACATGCCGGGCTCCTTATGCACTTTTACTATTTTAAAATCTTAACATGAGCTTATGGGTAGTACTAGATGTTACAATAGCAAGAATCAAGATTATAAACGGTCCATCCTAGGCATGACATTAATCCGGAAACATCGAGCAACCGATTCAGTCATCGAAAGGAATAGAATTAGCGATAACCAAGGGAATAGACTTGTGTTTAGATATAAAGAAGATATCGCGTTGTTCCATCCCGTTCAAGATTGAAATGGATTAACTCCGCTGCCACCGAACCAACCGTGAGGCGTGTCGGCTCAAGACATTCTCACACATGGTCCAAACAGTCCAAAAAGGGTAGCCAGGGTCCCACCTAGAACCAAGAATTAGTGTCTAAATCAACACCATCCTTTCCTTTAGTTCCCTAGTCTTAGAGACCTTAGATTAGGGTATAATTGGTCTTAACACTAAGGTATATACCCCTAGGACTCATAGAAAGCCCAAAGGTTTAAAAAAAAAAAACACAATAACAAATTTCACTAGACTCAGAAATGTACAGGGTCCGATCGATCGGCCCAAAAAGCCTTACTGTTAAAAGACAGGCCGATAGGTCCGATCGATCGGACCTGGGCGTGCAGCAGGTCCGGGACACTGATTTTTCTTCCTTTTTTTCCTTTCCTTCCCAACACTTACACAATCACATAGAACTATAAACAAGATGGTTTAAATACATGTTTCCAAGACATTAAAATGAGCTAAAGAGCTCCTCATTTCAAGTTTCTCCTTTTTCCATTCTTTCCATTCACAATAAATCTCAAGGTGGAGAAAACTCATTCATGTGAAACCATTTGAAACCTTGACAATATGATGCATGCATTTTCCAAGCATGAACAAGAGGGAAATAACTCATCAATAAGCACATTTCGAAATCAATATTAATCATAGTAAAAACAACTACTAAAATCACCAAAACCCTTAATGAAACAAGATTTTTCTCACAAAACATGTTAATAATCAAAACAATCCATTCATCCACTTGCCTTTGACTCTAATCAAGCAAACCAAGCTCCTAATCACCTCTCAAACTCAAGATCCATAATCTCTACAAAAACCCCCAAAACAAACCCTAAAATGGGTTAAACAATGAAATGACAAGGAAACCATTCAATAATCAAGGTGGAGCTTCTCTAAGGCGAGAAGATTACAAATCTAGAAGATGAAGAAGAACACTTACTTGGAAGGTCCTCTAATGGACAAGGTAAGCTCAAAGGAAGTCTTGTGATGGAGGGTTCTCTTCACAAATGGTATCAATGGAAAGCTTGCAAGATGAGGAAGAAGAAGACGGTCTCCATTTCGAGTTTGGTGCAAGATTGGTGAGGATTTGAGATGGAGAAGCAAGAAGAAGAAGAGGAAACACAAGAGCAAACCCTAGGCTCAGTTGTGTGATGGAGCAATGGAGAGGAAATGAGCAATGAAGGGGATGGGTTCCTCTTATAAACAAGTGAGGTTTGGGTCCCACAACTTAAAGAACTTGGGTGGCTGAAATCATCTAATTCGGGCCCTCGGATAGATTCGACGAAGAAGGAAGAAATGATCGTCGAAATATCTAGTTTCCAAAAAGTATATGTTTCGTGGGTTTCGGGAATATCAAGTTTTGGGTACAGATTTGGTGTGAAATGACTGTTTTGCCCTCCGGGCTGGAAAAACTGATTTTCGGAGCTTCGAATGGGTACGGAGTGAACACGAAAGTTGTAGGGTTCCTCAAGATGAATGCAACGGGCCAAAAACACAATACGAAACAAATCGGGAAAATCTCACAAGTAAATGCAAAGCCGAAAAGGGAACCTCCAAAGGGCCCCACAAGCTACCAAAGCACTCAAAAGCCCAAAACTAGAAGAAAAACCATTCTACCTCACAAACTCAACCCAAAAAATACTAATCCCACTAAAAGAACTAATCCACAAATAAAACAACACTAATCCAAGAGATTAGGGGTCGGGTTCTCACAAGGACCTTCCAAGTAAGCAATCATTCCCATCTTTTAGATTTGTATTCTCGTAGCCCTAGAGGAGCTCCATCTCCGTTATTGGAGGCTCTCTTTTTCTATTTCATTGTTTTGGCTATTTACGATTTGTACTGAGTTGTATTTGGGGGTTTTTGTGTATCTTGGTGATTTTGGGCTTAAGAGAGTGACTAGAAGATTGATTTACTAGCTTGGACCCAAGGCAAGTGGATGAATGGATAAGTTTTGAATGTTTATATGTTTTATGAAAAAGAATCTTGATATACACTAATTATTATTAGTGATTGTGTATGTGTTTTCATTTATTCTTCTTACTATGGTTCCCAATACTCTTAAAAATGCATATTGATGAGTCTATTTCTCCCTTATTTGTATCTTGGAAATTATGTAATTGTGGTGATGCTTGGGAGAAATTAGAAGTGATGAAATGGAAGTGTTGAAGTGATGAAATGGAGGTATTGAATGTTGAATTGGAGGAGCTCTTTTAGCTCATTTTATTGCAGGAAAATGAATGGGAAATGAAGAGAACTGTTTTGAGAAAGAAAAGGCCCGAATCTGAGCTCAATGTGTATTTCCCGCAGTTGGACGATCAACTAGCAGTCACTTGTCGGTCACCAGGCGGCTAACCGAACCAGGTTCGGTTACAATTCTAGAGAGCTATTTTTTTATTCTGAAGGGGGCGGTCACCTAGTCGGCTAGCCAACCAATGACCACAAGCCAACCAAACTGAGGCGGTTACAATTCTAGTATGTTGCATCATGTCAGGCAACCCGCGGTCAGCTCATGGCTAACCGCCGAACCCATCGGCGGCTAACCGCCAGGTAACCGACCTTACCCAAGAATCTTTCTTGGAGAATGAAGAGAAAAAAGGGGTTTCTGTCCCAATTCCTTGCGAACCCCCTTCTAGAGATCTATTAATGGCTATTGCTCTACCCGGAGCCCGGTATGTTTTCAAACCTCAAGGAGTACCAAGTTTATATTGAACTCGACATATGGGACACCTCTTCACATTGATTTAATCTTGAAACCTGATGCCTGACCCAAAAGATTTGGAAATCCAATGATGTTTTATTATTCCCGAAATTTATACTATATGACTTGTAATTCCCGAAAACACTGAAATCGTATTTTTAGCATTTTGCTAGTCCGTCATGAATTGCCCGAAACAAAGTGATAATTGTGCTTTTGAGCACCCCATCCCGCCCATTTATATAATTGCACATATGTATTTTATACATGTCCCGATTTATGTTATGTGACCTATGAGTCGGCACCACTAAGCTTGGACGACTTTGTCGGTTTGATCCACAGACTTGGAGGTGCCCCTCCCGTCCCGCCAGCTGCAGTTTGGATCCCAATACCCAATTTAATACCGTGGTCCCATCCCAATACCCGGCTTGCTACCGTGGTTCCCGATACCCAGCTCGCTACCATGGTCCCGTCCTATATAATTATATGTATATGTATATGTATATGTATATGTATATTTCGATGAATCTCATCAGCTTGTGTGTTAGAGATCAACACCCCGATGTGCTCTTATCACTTCGGTGATAGAGGATTTTGCTTTGTGTGGTTGCCATCTTGCTAGTTTCCATTTCCTTGGTACCTTTACACATTTTATATTGCATATGTGACTTTCAAATAACTTATGCATTGTGTTTCATGAAAATTATTGTTTCAGCAGGTTTTTATGTTTTCCAAGGTACATTTAAAATATTATTATGTTGTTATATCTTTTCACCCACCTGCCAGACCGTCGTGTCTGATCTATTCTTTAGTACTTAGGTCCAGATGCCGGTTATCCTGAGGCCGAGTTTGAGGAGGCGACCGGAGAGCCACGACGAATAGGAGAATGGCAAGCCGATGTTCTCACTTCGACATTCGATTGCCTTAAGAAACGAAACATTTTGGGATGGTGGCTAAAACATTCTTTTGGAATTATTTTGGGTTGTACTGGCCTTCGTTGGCCTTTATTTTTGGGAATGTTAATTAATTGATCTTTTGTATAAACATTAACATTTACTTTTGGAAATGCTTTTATGATCATTGCTCACTCTTGTTTTATATAGACGGTTATCATTCTTGTTGATGAGATTGAGTTATAGACTTGATTTTCTATACGCTTCCACACTTAAACAAAAATATGTTATGTTGTCGTGATATCCTCACCGCGGACACCTGTGGGAAATTAAATAAATGTGTGCATCCTGTCACCACACTTCGACACACTTAGTCCCGATCTCAGATTAGGCCCATGGGCCCGGTCTGGCATCGCGACATAGACCGACTCACTAAGTCAGCTCATTTCATTCCCATGAAGACAAGGAAGAAGATGCACATGTTACCTTTGGCAGAGTTGTTTATTAATGAAAATGTCAGTCGTCATGGACAACCAGTTTCTATCACATCCACCAAAGATAGCAAATTTGTCTCGAGATTTTGGAAGTCCCTACATGAATCCATGGGTACGAAGCTACAGTTCAGCATGGCCTATCATCCACAGACAGATGGCCAATTATAAAGGACAATTCAGACCCTTGAGGATATGCTCTATGCTTGTGTGTTGGACTTCAATACTCAATGGGATGAGGCTTTACCGTTGTGTGAATTTTCTTATAACAACAATTACCACTCAAGCATTGGAACAACGCCTTTCGAGGCTTTCTATGGCAGAAGGTGTAGGACACCTGTGTGTTGGGAAGAAGTAGGAGTTCGCAGCTTCCATGGACCGACCATTGTGAGTGAGATTAGTGACAAAGTCAAGTTGATCCAAAAATGTCTGAAAGTAGTTCGGAGTAGACAGAAAATCTATGCAGACTCTTACAGAAGGGACTTAGAGTTCAAAGAAGGAGATAAGGTTTTCTTGAGGTTTAGACAGAAGGGCAAGTTGTCCAGGAGATACATTGGACCTTATGACAATGTAAGTAAGATTGGTGATGTGGCTTATAGATTAGCCTTACCACCCGAACTATCCGGCGCACATAATGTCTTCCATGTGTTAATGTCGAAGAAGTACGTCCCCGACACATCACATGTACTCCGTCAGGAACCTTTGGAAATCCGATAAGATGCTACTTATGTAGAGAAGCTTGTTCAGATCATTGATACAAAGGAACAAGAGTTGAGAACACTGACAATTCATTGGGTGAAAGTGCTTTGGGAAAACCATAGACCCGAAGAAGCAATGTGGGAACTACGAGATCATGTCCAGAAGAAGTATCCACACCTACTACCTGAGGTGAGTTGTAATTTCATTTGGAGGACCAAATGTCCTAAGGGGTGGAAGATATAAGACCCCGACCCGAGTGACCTCAATTAGCACTAATTAAGTCATGTTTTAGTTCTAAGTGAGATTAGTGGATTTCGATTAAGTTGGGATTAGAATTTTTCTTATATAGCTTTGGTAAATTTTGAGTGCCTTCTTGATTTAATGGGACCGTTTGGGGGGGGGTTCTTTTAGTGACCTTACATGTACATGGGGGATTATTCGAGATTCCGATGATTTTTGTTTTAGCGTCATTTTACTTATCTCGTTAACCTCTACAACTTTCATGTTGACTTCAATCCCGTTTGAAACTCCGAAACCCAACCTTTCCAACTTCAAGGGCAAAATAGTGTTTTTACACCAAATCTGGACACAATATTCGATGTCTCCAAAACCCTCAAAATATATACTTTTTAGAAAATAGATTTTTCGACGATCGTTTTTCCCTTCTTCGTCGAACTTATCCGAGGTCCCGAAAGCCATGTTTTAGCCTGACAATATTTGCTAGTAGTGGAATCCACCCTCACTTGTTATAAAAGGAGGACCATTTTCCCCTTCTTCCTTTTTCCAGCTCAAGTTGCAGCCAAGCTAGGGTTTTTCCCTCCTCTTATTCTTCTTGCTCTTCCGTCTCCAATCCACTAGTAACCTTGCATCAATTGAAAATGGAGGTCATCTTCTTCTTCCTCATCTTGGAGGCTCTCCATTGATACTACTTGTGGAGGAAACCATCCATCCCAAGGTCGTCATTGAGCTAGCTTTGTGCATTTGAAGAACTTCCTTGAAAGTGTCCTCGTCCATCTTTTAGAATTGAGTTTTTCCTCACTTTAGAGAAGCTCCATCCTCATTATCGCTAGCCCTTTCTCTCTAATTTCTTGTTTTGACCATTTAGGGTTTGTGTTTGGGGGTTTTTGAAATGTGTTGTAGATTGGCTTTGAGAGAGAGAGAGAAAGAGAGAGAGAGAGAGAGAGATTAGGAGCTTTCTTAGCTTGTTTGAGACCCAAGGCAAGTGGATGAATGGATGTTTAAAGTGTTTTCATGTTTTATGGTGAACGTGGCTTTTCCATTTCATGCTCTTGGTGATTTAGTACATATTTGCATCTTTCCATTGATTTCAAAATGTGTATATTGATGTTGACACCAAAATTGTCACTTTGCCTCTTCAACATCAAGAAGCTACATGAAGCCGCATCCTACCACAAATAGGCAATGCTACTTCAAGCATCAAATCTTGTCAGAATAAAACAAATGTTGCAAGATACTTCAAAACAGCCAAAAGAGGGGTACGCCTGAAGTTTTTGGCCATTTCAACATCATTTGGCCAAACTTCACTCCACCAGCAGCTGAGCAGGAGCTCCCGACGGTGGCGAAGCCCAAGACCCTTACACACAAAACAAAGCACACAACTAGCCTCAAAATGACACTAGGAGGCTCTACATCAAGTTTTGGGCCATCCCAGCATCATTTGGCCTAACTTCACTCCTTCGGTAGCCAAACGGGGCACCCCTGGCGGCGGCAGCGTCGAAGACATCAGATCTTCGATCCGAGCTTATGGATGGTCTCAAAATACCTTCAAAAGGCTCAAGTTCAAGTTTTAAGTCAAACCGACAACGTTTGACCCCACATCAACCCTTGAAAGGCAAAATCAAGCCTCTCGGCAGTGAGAATCACTGAGGCCATCGCTCATCAAACAGAGCACATGGGTGACTTCTAAATGCTTCCAAAGGGCTACATGGTTGGTCTTATCTATTGCTCAGTAGGCTACACGTAAGATTTCAGGTCATTCCGACATCGTTTGACCTAGTTTTAACTTCTGGCGGAAAATCGGTGACAATCTTCGGCCTTTCCAGAAAATAAGAAACTTTGTGCTTCGATTTGCACGACTTCTCTTCATATTTTCTTCAGGAGAATCAAGCCAATAAATGAGGAAAACTGTCAAGAAAAATACAAGAGAAAAAAGAATCAGAAAAAACCGAGAACGGTCGAAAAATGGCGACCAAAACGGGGAAAAATCCCCATGGTTGCTGGTGACCTTGGCCCATGCTCGTCGGTGGCGACCCTGGAAATCTGGGTCGCTGGATTTCCACTGAAAGGGCAATTTTCTGACCCATTTTGCCTTTCGAGAATTCCGGCCCCTGTGGTTTTCCAAAAATCCAACGTTTGGTGCTCAAAATCAGTTGATCTTCACAAACATCTCGGATCTACCATCAAGAGCATGTGATCATCATCACACACTTCAAAATTGCCAAACCCACCAACCAAGAAAGCACACTTTTTTGCCCAATCGATCGAGAAATTGACAGGACAGATGGTATCGGGCCATTGATAGCAATCAATGTCTGAAGTTGCATGGTCATCCAACGTCAATCAGCATGAAGAACCATCGGAAACCATCACAAGAAGAATTCCAAAAGACGCAGTACGGCCCTCGACTCTTCAAGCACCTCAACGACCACTTAATGCAATTAAATGACCTGTTTTATGACAAGTTATTGCAGTCATTAACTCATTATTTTGGATAACCCAATTAGAATCAAGGAAAAAAATGAGTTACAAGTCCAAGCAATCATAACAATAAATCATGAAAATCCTTTCATCATGGAGTTTAAAGGCAATTAAAAGCCCATCATTCTCCATCGGCCAATCAAAAGTCAAGAAAAAGGAGTTACAAAATCATGAAATAAAAACTTGTAACTTGTCAAGCCCCAAGCCCTAGATTTAAGCTCATCTTGAAGCATGACGTACGCCTACATGGAAATTCAAACCAACATGAATTTTACGAACGGGTTTTCCCACAGGATATCACGTGTGAGATAAAATTTCCTTAACCTGTATAGTTCAATCATAACTTGTCCATACATATAAACATCCATCAAATGTATAATCAGGATAAAAGAGCATAATCTAGTCCACAAGCATAGTTAAATGTTTAAGTTTCAAAGTTAGCAAGTAAGAAAGAAATACTAAAGTATAGTGGAAGCAAGTATTAATTAGGTTTATAATCCCAAATAAAAGTCTAAATCAACTCTAAGTCAATGGCAATCCATGCCATGGTCAAGGGAAATGGTGACGCATGAACACTCAACGCATAAATGTCTAAAAGACATCCTCTGGGAACCACTCTGCTAGTTATTGAGGAGTCTCCACCCCAACCTCCGTGAACTCTTGGGCAGTAGCATTGATGTGGTCCTCCCCTGTAACGCCAAGTGTAGCACCATTAGACCGCGCTAAGCAAAGTAAAGAATAAAATATAACTTGCATAGCAAACGAGTAGGATTGACAAGATAGATTATACGAGGCCAAGTAAGGAAATCTAGGCATACATGATGTGTGAGTAAGCATGATACGTAAGGAATCAAAGATGACAAGTGTATAGGCATACATATCATAACTAGATGGCAAAAACACATGAGCTATATTCTCCCACATAAACATGTAAAGATAGTCACATGAGAGCATGGCATAACATAACAAAAACATGAGGTACCACTAGGAGGCATCGGGCCCAGATACTCTATCGTGGACCTGAGGTACCGGTCAACCCCCTATAAAAATGCCATCTATAGAGGTCCATAAAAATTAACTAAACCCGCACCCACGTCACAGTTGTAAGGACAATCCTTTATTGCATGCTCCGTCTAACCACAACCAAAACAAGTACCAAGTTTCCATCTGCACTGGCTCGGGTCATGACTCTTGCCACAGTGAACACATGTGACTGCCTTCTGGGAACTACCTCCAGTCCTAAACTTGTTAACTTGCGATTGTTGCTGCGAACCCTTGCTTGAAGGAGTGAAGTTGCGCTTAGGCTCATGCAAAAGAATATTCTGTTGTTGCTGCTCTGCGTAGTATGCTCTATCAACCGCATCATCGAAATTAGTAGGCCTTTGACACATGGTAACATCCCGCTGAATAAACGGCATCAACCCTTCTACAAAGCGCTCAACCTTCTTCTCTTCAGTATTAATAGACTCTGGAGCAAACCAAGATAGACGAGTAAACTCGTGGATGTACTCGCCCACAGTCATCAACTCTTGCTTTAAGCTATGGAATTCAGCTTTCTTCTGTTTGGTTACATGATCAGGAATAAACTTCCTCCGGAATTGCCCATCAGAAGCAGCCCAAGCATCCTCATCTGCCATGACTCGGTAAGGCTGTCGAACACTCTTCCACCAAGTGTTCGCATTATCCTTAAACATCAAAGCTGCCAATGCCACTTCTGGCCTTCCCGTGCACTCCATAGTCTCATATATATTCTCTGTGTGCACCAACCACTCATCTACCTATAGGGGATCCTCTAAACCAATAAACTCAATAGCACCTCTCTTCCCAAACTACTCATAAGGTGAATTGGGATCACCCTCCCTTTGTGGCCTTTGCATGACATGCATGATCCGCTCATTTTGTCTTACCAATTGTGTGGCCATAGTCTGCAGTATATCCCGGAGTCCTGCGTCTCCTCCTGGAGGTGGTGGAGGTGGAGGTGGTAACTCATCCTCTTGGTTATCAACTGGATCTCCTCCAAGATGTTCAACAATGAGTGGGTCCTCATGTTCTTGTCTACCACCCGAAGCATTCCTAGGATTAGGCATCTTTCGTGGAGGTAGTTTCTATAAAACAATTTCAGGTTAGTACAAAAGCAAGTAAATAATCCTAGAAATCTCAAGGATAGCTCACATTCCCATTATCCTAACATATCCTCACAACGTGCCCTAAAGTTCTAAGTCTTTTATACTTTTAGAACTATTCATTCTCTGATACCAACTTACGTATGTCACGCCTCGAGCCCGAGATTTAAGCTCATCTCGAAGCATGACGTACACTCCCGTGGAAATTCAAACCAACATGAATTTCACATATGGGTTTTCCAACAGGATATCACGTGTGAGATAAAATTTCCTTAACCAGTATAGTTCAATCATAACTTGTCCATGCATATAAACATCCATCAAATATATAATCATGATAAAAGAGCATAATCTAGCCCACAAGCATAGTTAAGAGCCTAAGTTTCAAAGTTAACAAGTAAGAAAGAAATATTAAAGTATAGCGGAAGCAAGTATTAATTAGGTTTATAATCCCAAATAAAAGTCTTAAATCAACTTTAAGTCAATGGCAATCCATGCCATGGTCAAGGGAAATGGTGACGCATGAACACTCAACGCATAAATGTCTAAAAGACATCCTCTAGGGCCCACATTGCTAGTTGTTGAGGAGTCTCCTCCCCAACCACCGTGATCTCTTGGGCAATGGCATTGACGTGGTCCTCCCCTGTAATGCCAAGTGTAGCACCATTAGACTACACTAAGCAAAGTAAACAAGAATAAAATATAACATGCATAGCGAACGAGTAAGATTGACAAGATAGATTATATGAGGTCAAGTAAGGAAATCTAGGCATACATGATGCGTGAGTAAGCATGATACGTAAGGAATCAAAGATGACTAGTGTATAGACATACATATCATAACTAGATGGCTGAACCACATGAGCTATATTCTCCCTCATAAACATGTAAACATAATCACATGAGAGCATGTCATAACATAACATAAACATGAGGTACCACTAGGAGGCAAAGGGCCCGGATACTCCATCGTGGACCTGAGGTACTGGTCAACCCCCCATAGAAATACCATCTGTAGAGTTCCATAAAAATTAACTAAACCCACACCCAGCCGGATTCAACTAGGCTAAGGTCGGAGCTAAGTGGTGCCAACTCAAGGGATAGAGTGTACATCAAATATCATGGTGTGACATAGCGTAAGCATATACATATACAAATGTAAACATGGACAAGTACATGACGATAATCATAAGTGCTTGACATGACATATCATATGAACATACATAGATACATAATGCATAAGGAAACATATGACGTAAAACAACATGGGCACATGAGCTAAGCAAATAGACACAAGATAGCATGCACATATCATGCAAGAGAACTAGAAACAGAAATGAAATGCATGCATAAGGATTATATACGAAATTAAGGATGCATGACAAGCCAATCATAAGGTTTTGGAATACTCATGGGCTTGACCGTCCAACAATGTGTAGGCTTAAGGTTTTCGACATCATTGGACTACAAAAGAACCCTTGGCGTTACATAATTTGGGATGCTAAATACCTTAAGATAACACCTTTGGTTCGGGGTAAAAAAAGACCGAGAACGAGTTTCCATGAGATTATATATGTGCTCAAACAACACCCTCTAACATTAGAAATCCAATTGGGCTTAATTAAGGTTCAAGGATCCAATAATAAGGTCCAAAACTTGGTCCATAACCACCTAAAAATCCTATTAAGTTGAATCCAACATAAATACACTTGGTTCACCTAGGTACAATGTGGGTAGCATAAGTTATGGGGCTAAATTCATTGGGTTGAATATCCCCTAACTTTTCTAACCTCTGACCATAAAATTGTATGTAACAATGGATTCTACATTCCAAGAGCTTTCCAGCGATATATAGAACTCCAAAATTGGACATACGGATCAAAAGTTATGGCATTTCGAAGATTTGTAAATTCGGTGAAAAATCTGTCCAAATTCAGTTGGCCAAATTCTTGACTGAATTTATGACCTGAAATTTGGCATAAACCATGAATTCTATGCTTCAAACTCTATCTTTGGAGTGGGCTCCTTCCCCAACTTCTCACAACTTTTCAAACCCATTTCATATGCATAAAAAGAGTCTCCAATACCCACTCCCAACCATCAAACATATTCCCAATCAAAATAAAACCCAGAAGAAATAACAAGTTATTACTACACCCATTTACAAATTTAAATCAAATTAGAACAATAGACAAAATGAGCTGAAATTGGGTAATCTAACATGAGACTCATTACAAGAATCATAAATAGAGAAAAACATGCACATTTTATAAACGTTTACTTGCCTTAGGTGCTTGCAACACAAATTAATAGAAATCCAAGCTATACCCACTCAATACCAAGCTCTAAGGAAAAACCCCCAAAATGGAACCTCAACCAAGCTCCTACAATGGTGAAAATTGAAGAAAGAACTACAAAATCAACAAGTATTCACTACTAAAAACCTTTAATCAGTTCTTTGAACAATAAGGAGCGATTTGGGAAAAGTTTTGCTTACCTATAGAGTGGAATAGAAGAAGAACAACAAATGAGAGCTTGAAGAAGATGAACTTGTAGAAAATGGGTTCTTGCTTGAGGAAGATGAAGGAAAACACTTTCAAACCTCTCTATTTGGTGTTTGGTGGCAAGGAAAAAGATGAAGAATGGGTAGGAAATGGAACCCTAGGTGCCTGTTGCTAATGGAGATGGAATGAAATGAAAGAGATGGGGTTTAGGGTTTTAGCTAGCCCTTTATACCATGAAGTTCTAGTATTTGAAGGAAAATCCAAAAATATAATGAAGATTTATAATATAGGGCTTTTGGCTTCTAAATGGGTCTAAATGAGCTCAAATGAGTTGGGTTAAAATATAGAAATTGAAAAATGACTCAAGAACTATGAGATGCACCCAAAATCTTTGGAAAAATATAAAACACAAATGCGGGGCCCAATAAACCCAAAATACCTAATAGTCATAATGTTACTTAGTCAATGGTCAACCCCATTATAATCTACCTAATCAAGCCCAAATACATTCAAACCATACCTTTGGCATTTAATTAAGATTAATTAGATTCTAAACATGATTAGGGTAGGATCAAGATATTACATAACTCCTCCCATCATGGAGCATCAATGCCATCAATGCTCATAAACCTATCCCATGGCTACCAAAAGCCTATAAAAGGGGGGGTCATTTCAAGAAAAACGGGGCCGGATCCAGATCCACACACACAGAGAAGGGAGAGAGAAGTCCAAGAAGAAAGCTCTGCTATCTTGAAGAAACTTTACTGCAACAAAGACCCCAAGGTGATTGAAGTCCCTTGCGGGGCCACCCCACCCCCCCTTCCCCCCCAAGGCCCTCTCTTTCTATCCGACATGGCCTAGACGCGGCTTTTCAGCCCATTTACTTAGTTTTTTTATTGGATATAGACCTCCCCTTGGTCTTTATCTTCTAAAAATCTGAAGCCCAAGCCAAGCCGAAAGAATCAAAGCATCATATGTTCTCATTTGAAGGACGATGGTGAAGTCCATACATGACCTAAGACCGTCGATCTAAACGAGTCCCAGTAATCTTCTGAGGAGTCAGAATTCCTTTTCTTACTTTTCTATTGTATTTTGTATTTTTTTCTAAAGAGACAAAAAAATCACAATCTGTATCTTTCATTATTGATGAGATTTGTACATCGCCTTTTACGACGGGACCGCCTTTCATGACAAACAAAGAAAAATAGCCTCTTACGGCATTCAAAAACCTCATCTCTTTTCTTAAATATATGTGCAATGGAAAGTTAGGAAAAAAGTTGATTTCCTTTTCTACTTGTGAAGGTGAATCTCCGGATCACCATTTCTAAATTCCAAGTAGAATAGAAAATCTGGCATACCTGTACAAAAATGTTGATGCTCATTTTTTTTCCGTCCGTCGGCCTCCCGGTAGCCCTGAGACAGAAAAGAGAAAAAAAAAGAAAGAGCCAGGTCCATCAAGTCGGCATACCCGGTGGGACTCGTTCATTTGAGAACGTGATGCTTGGATTCTTAGGCTCCTTTCTAATTGGTGGTCTATGTTGGATATTGCATTTTTTTTTTCTAAAACATGAGAAGGGATTTTTTGGAAATTTCTATCTTCGAATTTATTTCCATTCTTTCTCATTTCAAAAAACAAAAAATCTGGTTTCTCTTTCTTGGAATCAATTTTGAGAAACTTTGGTCCTTTCCTCTCCGAAGTTGATAGCTCACAAAAATATTTGTAGCTATTGTTCGTATCGGGGAATGGGTCATTTTTTTTCTTTGATAAGTTCGATAGGGATTTTCAAAAAAAAAAAAAGAGTCTAATTTCAAACTCTTAACAAGAAAAAATCAGTTTTCTCTCTTTTGGATTCAGATTAGAGAAACTTTGGTTTCTTCCTTTTCGGACAATGGCTCGCGAAAATCGTTTGTAGCCAGCGTTTGGATTGGGAGGGGCCATTCGCTCTCTTTGATGAGTCCATTAGAGATCTTCCAAGAAAAGTTTTCAAAAAAAAAAAGGCCACTAAGGTTACACTAATTGCGTTCTTTGACCAAAGTGGATCTAAGAAAAGCCTTGTCTAGAGTGTGGAGGCAGTTAGACTGTTCGAGGCAAGGGTCCTCCAAACAGGTTCATTAAGTAATCCTACCTTTACCTGGGGGCAATCTATCTACTGAGGTTTCTTAAGACCGAATTGGACACCTATGTATACTCTTCAAAAAAAAATTTCCAAAAAAAAAAAAATCTCTTCAAACAAAAAAAAAATAAAAACCTTTTCAAAACAAAAAATGACTTCTGTCATTTTTTAATTCAGATTTGCAAAATCTTGGTTCGTTCCCTTTCAGATAAAAGCTCGCGGAAATCACTTGTAGCTTGCATTCGGACTGGAACACCACTTGCTCTCTTTGATGAATTCAATTTTGACCTTTCAAAAAAAAAAAAACTTTCATCATTTTTTAATTCAGATTTGAGAAATCTTGGTTCATTCCCTTTCGGATGATAGCTTGCAAAAATCGTTTGTAGTTTATGTTCGGATTGGAATACCATTTGCTCTCTTTTATGAATCCAATTTTGACCTTTCAAAAAAACCCATCTCGTGTCCATTCCAAGGATGCAATTTGCAACATTTGTGCCTAGCGGTGCTAGTACGCCCTTTCAAGTCTACTGTATTCGCGACCGATACATTTGTATCTCCAACCTTATATTATCTTACTACGAGTGAGCCTCGCTTCTTGGTAATTTGAAGTAAAGTTTACAATTGCTTCTAGCAGTCACTGGAATGCTCACTCTGAGCCTCCTATACTTTCGTTTAGAACAATTGTACCCTCTATGGCCTTTGCCTTCTTCACCTCTCTTAGGTCGGGCCATGTTCCCTCAAGCGATTTGAAAAGACAAAACCATAGTTCTTTTCCATTTATGATCACTATATTCTTGTGATTACTAATGGATGTGGTCTTGTTTTAGAAGTTTTCCAAACTAACAGTGGCAACTTCATTGACCATCACCTTTGACGAGAACAAGTATCAGCTCATGCTTCAAGAGAAGCAAAACAAGCTCACTCACAATGCCCTGCCAACTGCCGAAGCGTCATCTCCCTCGGCAACTCTCAGAACACCGGGTCGACCCCTACTCCCCGGACCATTGTCTTCGGGTCACTGGGACCATTCCCACTCCCCGCAAAAGAAACTATATCTGCCAAGAAGCAGAAAACTGCCTCTAGACATGTTGCTGCTCCGACACCAAAGGTGATGGACCCGATTTCCTTCTTTTCCTCCCCCATCCGTCCCCGGGGCTACCGAAAAAGCCGAATGGAGGGAAAAAATGGGGAGAAAGGCGAGTATCAACATTTTTGTACGGGTATGCCAGATTTTCTATTCTACTTGGAATTTTGAAATGGTGATCCAAAGATCCACCTTCGCAAGTAGAAAGGAAATCAATCCTTTTTTCTAACTTTCCATTGCACATATATTTTAAGAAAGAGACGGTTTTTTTAAAATGTCGTGAGAGGCGATTTCATTTTATTTACCGTGAAAGACGATTTTGTGCCGTAGGAGGCGACTTTGTGCCGTAGAAGGCGATTTACAAATCTCATCAATGAAGAAAGACAAGAAATGTGATTTTTTTGTCTCTTAAAGAAAATACAAAGTACAATAGAAAAGTAAGAAAGGGAATCTGACTTCTCAGGAGATTGTGGGGTCTCGTTCAGATCGACGGTTGCAAGTCATGTATGGACTTCGCCATCGTCCTTCAGATGAGAACGCTTGATGCGTTGATTCTTTGGATTGGCTTGGACTTAAGTTTTCTTAGAGGATAAGGACCAAGGGAAGGTCTTATACCCAATAAAAAAATGAAGAACCGGGCTGAAAAGCCGCGTCTTTGCCATGTTGAATAGGAGAAGAGGGAACTTTGTCTTGGGGGGAGTGCCCCCCCAAGGGACTTCTGTCGCGACCCCGGACCGGGTCCGAAGGACAAATCCGGGATCGGGACTAATGATGATGATCCACATCAGTTTAATGTCATACATTTATTCAATTTCCCACAGGTGTCCGCGGTGAGGATATCACAACCATATATGAACATTTCTATTAAGTGCGGAAACGTGTAGCAAATCAAATTGATAGTTCAAGCCATGCCACGAGATAATAACACAAGTATAGTACTGTATCAGAATGAACAATGATCATTAGCATGTTATCCAAAAGTAAGTTAGAGTTTATACAAAGGTCATTTAATTACACTTCCCAAAAATAGAGGCCAACAAAGGCCAATATAACAAAATACCAATCCCCAAAACAATGGTTGAAAGTTCTCCCAAAATGTTATCTCTCTCTTGCAATCCAATGTCTAAATGACATCATCAGCATGCCACTCAACTAACTGCAGCGGTTCTCCGACCGCCTCCTCGTGCTCCTCCTCGGGATAACCAACAACGGGACGGAGTACCAAAAAGTGGGTCAAACACGACGGTTTGGCAAATGGGTAAAATACAATGACAATATGATAATAAATGAATTTACCTTCAAAAGCATGTAAACCTGTTTAAATAACAATTTCTATGAACGAGATAAAACATTTATTCAAATGCCAGTATGCATTATAAAACATGTAAAGGTAACCAAGGAAACGAGAAACAAGCAAGATGGCGACCACATGAAGCTAAGTCCTCTGTCACTAAAGTGACAGAGCAATAACTAGGCACTGATCGCAGTCACTCGAGGTGAGGAGAAACAGTGGATCTTATAAATACATATACATATACTATACATGACCATGGTAGCGAGCCGGGCATCGGGGACCACAATAGCAATCTGCGGCATCGGGATAAGACCACGATATAACCGGGTAGCGGGATCCAAACTGCAGCTGGCGGGACAAGAGGGGGATCAGACTAGCAGGGTTATCCAAGCTTAGTGGTGTCGACTAATAGGTCAAATAACAAATCGAGACATGTGCAAGTAAATCAAGTACAAATAAACAAACGAGCAGGACAGGGGTGCTCAAGGGCACACTGTCGTTTCATGTGGTGCAATGCACTTTAAGACAAGTAACCATTGTAAGTTTACTTCAATGCTTTCGGGAAAACAAGGCATGTAGTATAAATCTCGGGATCGATAAAGTACAATAAATAATTTAAATTTCAGGTAAAGTATCGGTTCAAGATTTATTTGAAGTGAATAGGGATCCCGTATGTCGATCTAAAAATAATTTGGTACTCTTTGAGTTTGGGGACATTCTGGGCTCCTTATACACTTTAAACTTTCAAAACTTTGAATGACATCTTCGTGATATGGTTTCTTTCTCAAATGGCCTCATACATTGCTTAGTAAATCTCCTTTGACCGACAAAGCTCATCGCTCGAGCGAACCGGAGAGTTCGCTCGAGCGAGGAGCTCTCTGGAATGATTGTCTAGGTAATTTCGGTTACCTAGTGGTTAGAAGGCGGTTAACCGCTGGGCTAAGAGCTCCTCCAATACATCCATCTACACTTCTCCAAAAACCCCAATATGTGTTCAATATTCCATCACCTCCTTCTTAACCACAACAACCACAAGAGGAAAGAGAAACCAAATCACAAACATTCATTTAAAGTATATCCAAAAAGACAATAAGTACCAAACCAATATGTTTCCAAAACATTAAATGACTTAGCAAGGTTCATTCAAAGCATTTATTTCAAAAATTAATGCAAACCAATAAATATGAATGGAAATGACAAATCAACCACATTCCTCTTGAAAACCATTGAAAGCTCATAATATTAACTCATCCACTTGCCTTGGGTCTTCTAATCAAGGAAATCAAACTCTTATACTCTTCCAAGCCAAAGATCCAAGCTATGAACAAAATCCCTAAAAACAAGCCCTAAAATGGTCAAACAATGAAATAGAAAGGGAAACCTTACAATAATGAAAATGGGACTTCTTCAAGATCAAAGAAACACAAATCTAAGAGATGGGGAAGGTTTCTTACTTGTAGGTTTTCCAAATGGGCAAGGTGAACTCAAAGAAGATCTTGGAATGGATGGTTTTCTTCACAAATGGTATCAATAGAGAGCTATGGTGATGAGGAAAAAGATGATGATCTCAACCTCTCAATTTGTGCAAGGTTGGTGGTGGGTTTGGTGATGGGTGGCAAGAGCAAGAAGGAAGAAAATGGAAACCCTAGGTTCTCTCTCTTGTGCTAGAAAAAGGAAATGAGGAAGATGGGTTCTCCTTATATAAGCAAATGGGAATGGGTCCCACTACTAAAGACATTCAAGGGTTGAAATCTTGGCTTTCGGGGCTTCTATTGAATTCGACGAAGAAGAGAAAGGTGATCGTCGAAATATCTAGTTTCCAAAAAGTATATGTTTCGCGGGTTTCGGGAATATCAAGTTTTGGGTACAGATTTAGTGCACAATGATTGTTTTGCCCTCAAGGCTATGAAATCGGGTTTCAACATGAAAGTTGTAGGGATTAACAATACAAATAAAACAAGATTAAAACAATGAATGCAAGAATCTCCGATAAATCCTCAAGCACATGCAAAGTAAAAAAAAAAAGGAACCCCCAAAGGGCCCCACTAATCACAAAGCAATCAAAATTCCCCAAAACTATTTCAAAAGCTATTCCAAGCCCAATTAACCAAAATCCACTAAACACGCTTAGAACTAAAACACAACTTAATCAACACTAATCGAGGTCACTCGGGACGGGGTCTTACAACTTCAATCACCTTGTGGTGTTTGTTGCAGTAGAGTTTCTTCCGAAAAGCAGAGCTTCTAGGAATTCTGACCGATCTTTCTGGTTGATTTTTCTCCGATTTTTCTGATCCGTTCTTCTTGGAATGCTCCCCTATTTATAGGCCTTTGGTAGCCATTAGGAGGGTTTATGAGCATTGATGGCTTTAAAGCCTCATGATGAGAGGAGTTACAAATTTTTATTTCTTGATTTTGTAACTCCTTTTTGCTTGAATCTGATTGGCCGATAGAGAATGATGGGCTTTTAATTGCCTTTAATCTCCATGGTGAGAGGAGTTTCATGGCTTTAATGCCATGATAGCTTTGACTTGTAACTCCCGTTTCCTTGCTTCTGATTGGGCCGCCCAAAACAATGAGTTAATGACCACATTTAGTTGGGTCAATTAACAACATTAAGTGGTCGCCGGGGATTTGAAGAGTTGTGAGCCGTGCCGCGTCTTTTGGAATTCTTCTTGTGATAATTGCCGATGGATCCGCATGTTGTTTGATGTCGGATGGTGATGCAACTTCAGGCATTGGTTGATACCAGCGGGCCGGTACCATCTGTCTTGTCGATTTCTCAATCGGTCAGACAGAAAGTGTATTTTCTTGGTCGGTTGGTTGGCGATCTTGGATCGATCAATGATGATTTCATGCTCTTGACGGCGGATCCGAGATGTCGATGGAGATCAGTCAGTTTCGAGCATCAAAGATCAGATTTTCAGGAAATCACAGGGGATGGAACTCTCGAAACGCGAAAAAGGGCGGAAAACGGGTCACCCAGAGGAAATCCGGCGACCCGGACTTCCAGGGTCGCCGGCGACTAAGGGCTATGGTCGTTTTCCGAGCTTTTTGTTTCTTTCTTTCTCCTGTATTTTTCTTGACACTTTTTCTCATTTTTTGGCTTGATTCTCCTGAGGAAAACCCGACGAGAAGTCGTGCAAAACCAGGGCACAAAGTTTCCTATTTTTTTGGAAAAGCGGAAGACTTTGCTGCGTAGAGTTTTCGATTTTTGTTAAGAGTCGAAACTAGGTGAATCGATGTGGGAATGACCTAAAATTTGACGTGGAGCCTCCCGAGCAGTAAATAGGACCAACCATGGGCTTTTGTTTGAGTTTTGAAGCCGTTTGGGCTCCCGTCGCTGCTAGGCTTAACTTTGTCGCGAGGAAGATGTCGCGCTTTGATGTGCGGTCAACCGATGTCCGATTGACCTAAAATTTGACAGGGAGCCTATTGGAGTCATTTTGAGATGATCCATTAGCTCCGATTTGGATGTCATGGTCCCAGGGTACTCCTTGATTTTCTTTTGGAGCGTCAAAGTCGGGTCAAACGTTGTCAGAATGACCTGAAATTTGACCTGCAACCCTTTTGAAGCATGTTGAAGCCGCCCATGTGCTCCGTTTAATGAGTAATGGTCCCGATGGTTCTCGCCACCGAGAGACTTGATTTTCTTTCGGAGCGTCAAAATCGGGTCAAACGTCGCCGGAATGACCTAAAGTTTGACGTGGAGCCTTTTGGAAGTATTTTGAGACCATCCGTAGGCTCTGATCGAAGTTTTGATGTCTTCGATGCCATCACCGCCAGGAGCGCATGTTTGGCTGTCTTGAAGGATCTTGCAGTTTTTGTTTGATTCTGACAAGATCTGATGCTTGAAGTAGCATTGCCCGTTTGTAGTAGGATGCGGCTTCATGTGGCTTTTTTTATGTTAAAGAGGCAAAGTGACATTTTTGGTGTCAATAAAAGGCAGCCATCAAAATGCCTGAAGCTCGTAGCAACCCAACGAAGCCTCAACTTGCAAAGAACCAGGTCTTGTTAGGTCTTTTGTATTTGCAATTTGATGGATGCATTTGCATATTGGCATCTTTTGAATTCACACACATGCATTGATTTAAAATATCTTGAAATCTAGTTTTACCCATGCATAGCTTTTAAGATTTGGAAAAGCTTTTGTTTTATGCATGTTTTGGTTTTAAACTTGGATGCATTGGTTTTAGAACCCAAAACTCTTTTGAAAACCTATTTCCTTGTGCACTACATTTGGAAAATCATCTTGTGTATTTAGGTTTAAGTCTTGCATACATTCTTCACTAAAAGAATCATTTTGTATGCAATTTCATTTGAAAAGAGTTGTATTCAAATCAAGCTAGCCTTTGGTTTTAATCTTGTGAATCATTTTAGGCTTTGTGTTTCTCATGTTTTTAAACATCTTAGAATACCTTAAAACATGTTATTTAAGCTTGATTTAGTGGCCAAAAGATCCACCAAAGAAAAACTTTGAAAATGGAAAAAGTTGGAATTTTGGCCCAGGGACTCGCCCGACAGTGTCGTCGGTCGACCGAGCCCTGTGTCTCGGTCGACCGAGAACACTGCAGGGCAAATGGACAGTTTTTGAACTGTTTCAGGCCAACGGTCAGAAATATGACCGTTGTGCTTTCTCGGTCGACCGAGACCTGTGTCTAGGTCGACCGAGAACTAGCCGTTGGCAACTTTTTGGCTATAAAGTCCATTCATTTCCAACCTTTTTCAAGGCTTGAACCATGAACCTTTGAGAGCATTTTGGAGCCATTGAAAGGGGATAAAGTTGGAAAGGCTAGAAGGTCATTAGGAGAGCTAAAGCTTGGATCAATGAGTTAAACAACCAAGTAAGCTCTACCTTTTGTTAATCATAGTTTTCATGTTTTGCTTAAGCTATTGGTAAATGGTTTTGTACATGATAACTATGATGTGTAGAATCCTTTCTTCTTCTAATCTTTGGTCTAATTAAGATTGGATTCTTCACATTAGGTTTCAATCCAAGTTGTTTTTAAAACTTACTTAATCATGCTTAGCCAAAGTCTTTGATTTCCTTTAATGCATGATTCTTTGTCTTGGTTGAAACTTGCTTGTTGTTTTCATTCATTTAAACATTAGTAAAATCTATTTGTTTTTGAAAACAACATTGCACATGCATCACATGTTCTAAGTTAGTCTTTTACTTACAACTTGTGATTCTTGATTTTCATATCATAAACAAGTTATTAAACATACATGTGATTTGCATTAGACTTCATTCAAATCTTTTATGAGCTTTAAACTTTGAATTGCTTTAAGCAATATATTGAGTGAGCCTTCTTTTTAAACTTGATTGGAGTCATCACACACACACATCATGAGCATATACTTTTGCATGCATAGAGTGTTTGTGTGAGTTTGTTTTAAACTTTCATATTAGCCTATTTAAGAGGCAACATCATTTGAGCTTTAATTTGTATCTCTTAGAGTGATCTTTTGGAAAGACACCTTCTTAGAGAAATCTACATTGTGTAAGGTTATTGCTTAGCCTTTGAAAAGCATCTTGTAAGGTTATTGCTTAGCCTAAGAAAAGCATCTTGTAAGGTTGTTGTTTAGCCTTTGAAAAGCAACATTGTAAGGTTATTGCTTAGCCTTGGAAAGCATATTGTAAAGGGTTATTGCTTAGCCTAGTTAAAAGCATAAATAGTGGAAATCCGGTGGGGTGTTGGATGCACAAGCCGGTAGTGGATGTAGGCACGTTGGCCGAACCACTATAAACATTGTGTTGTGGTGATTGCTATGTGGTGATTGTTTTGTTTAGCTTCCGCATATTGTATGGTTTATCATCACATGTGACTAGTTTGCTTTAAGAAGTTAAAATTGGTTAAAATTGGTCACAATTGTAGCTCACCCTATTCACCCCCCCTCTAGGGTTAGGATCCCGAGGACTTTCAGGTCTATCCTAAGACTTCGTCCCCAAGACCTTCACCAAAACAAAGGAGGTCCCGAACATCTGTAAAGCCAGTATACCCGACCCCTCTCAAGGAGAACCGGTTATACCCTCTCTCTTACATGAAAGAGGAGAGGCCTGCCCTCCGCCAAACAAACAAATTAACACAACATGAGTCGGCTTGCTCCTACAACCCAAAAACCAGATCATGCAGCACAAGGGCTCTACGAGAACCTGCCAAGGCATGCACTCCTGTAGTTCGACCCTTCATCTCAACAGGGGCCGAACTAGCAAGATTCAAAGCTTCGCTATGACAGTCAAAGGACAGGGTCTAGATCCTATCCATGCCTAGCGTCAAAGAAGACAGACTCGGCTGCTGCGCACGAGGGACTATGTCCTTCATTGCTAGAGCTCAGTCAGAGCTCATCGAAGCTCAGATTGCTCATCCAATATGTCGCCGCACGGCATATCGACAAAAGAGACTAGAGAAGCAGAGGACCCAACATCCCACACTTCAGGTCTCTAAAAAATGGGTCGAGAAAAAAAGACCCAACCAAGTTGCTAATGTCCATATGGTTGGAAACACCAGAAGATCTTGTTTTCATTTTCTTATATTAAATTGGTTGTTTGATTTGTGTATTCTTTTGCAAGTTTTAGTTTAATTAGTATCATCTAGATTAGGTTTCTTTATTTAGATTAGTGTTTTTATTTTTGGAAGTTTTTGTATTTATTTTTTTAGGTATTATAGTAAAGTTAATGTAATTTAATTAGTTTCCATTTAGGCCAGATTTAGTGTTTATTTAGGACAGGTTAAAGTTAGAAAGTTTCTTAAAAAGCATTACTCCTTGTGGATCGACCTAGACTCAACAAATTATTACTATAATCGCACCTTACACTTGGGGTCCGATCAAGTTTTTGGCGCCGTTGCCGGGGAGCTCCAGTAAAGGTAACTTTTTGACTTTCTATTTAAATTGTGTATTACTTTTGGCATCTTACTAGAAATAGGGGTGCATGCATTGAATGATAAACTGTCCTAATTTGGAATAGGAAAGTGCATGGAATGTTAACAACTCGCATCAATCGATTTTTAGAAAAATTTCAAAAAGTTACTGAAAGTTTCCAAATTTTTTTTATTTAGGATTTATTTTTAATAGGACACTCTAATGGAAGGAAAGCCCACCCAAGGTTGAACCATTTGCGCTCCTTGATCACCTAAGTATCTAGGAAAGCCTTTTCCCAAGGAAGGGAGACATTTTATGTTCGAGGAAAGTGGTTTTTTAGCGGGACCGTTGTGACCCCACCACTTTCCTGGGGTCTTGCCTAGCTAAGTTGGTTTCATAGGACCGGATTGGAGGCCTAGGTGTACTCTACAACCTTAAGAGTGATTAGGTGTTTCTTCTAGGTTAGTTGTTTTTCATTAAATTTTTTAAAATAAACAAAAAATTTGGCCACCCTGCCCGCTTGATTCCATAATTGAACCATGTTCCAAGAGAGGGAATCACAAATCAACGGGGCATTTGAAAATCTCAATTTCTCAAAATCTTCAGGTTCATCTAGTGCCACCATGGAATATGAAAGATATAAGAATTTGAGTGGGACCCAATCGTCTAAGAGCTTACATGATAATCTCCAACCAAATTGGCAAGTAATGAAAGATGACCAACCCAAAAGGTCATTGCACTACAACAATTTACACTATTACTGGCGTTTTTTCCCGGCACAAGCATTAAACGCCGGGAAAAGTATGACTTTTACCGGCGAAAAAGCTGTTTTCACCGGGAAAAAATTGATTTTTTCCGGCGTCATATTATCGCCGGCAAAAGGCCACTTTTTTCCGGCAATTTATTTTTTTCGCCGGCAAAGTTTCTTTTTCCCGGCGATTTTTTTTTTCGCCGGCAAAGGTAATTACTTTTCCATACAAAGCTTAGTTTTTTGCCGGCGCATTTGTTTTTTCGCCGGCAAAGTTATTATTTTTCCCGGCGTTCTACCCACTTCGCGGGCAAATGTCCTCCGTTGGCGCCTTCATTTGGGCATCGCGCGTTTATTTGGGTTAGACATTTTATAATTAGTTTTCCCGGAGTTTATTTGCGCCGGGATTGTTATCATAAAACATCCCCTCTGCCGCTTATACCCAAAGAAAACAAAAAACGGAACCGTTCTGCATCTCCCTCCTGCGTAAGCAAAAAATCGCAACTCCCGTTCTGCATCTCCCTCCCCTTCGGTTGGTGGCCCATTTCCCTCATCTCTCTGCATCTCCCTCCCTCTCGGTCCCTGGCCCATCTCGCCTATTCCATCTCCCTCATCTCTCTGCATCTCCCTCCCTCTCGGTCCCTGGCCCATCTCGCCTCTTCCATCTACCTCATCTCTCTGCATCTCCCTCCCTCGGTCCCTGGCCCATCTCGCCTCTTCCAGCGCCCATCTCCCCATCTCCCTCCCTCTTGGTCCCTGGCCCATCTCTGTCTCGTCCAGCCATCTCTCTGACCCATCTCTCTCATCCGCCATCCTCGAATAGGGCCTTAAGCGAATTGGGGCTTGAAAAGCAAAGGACAAAACACATTGGTGGCGATTTTCACCTCTGTGCCTCTCTCATCTCCCTCGGCATCTCTCTCTCACGCTCACGGTCTCCCTCGCCAGCGCATCCTCTCCTTCCCTCTCTCGCAACCGGGCTGACACTCAAAGGTAATGGCTCTGCCTCATCAATTGTCTTATTAGTTATATGCGTTTTAAGTTTCATTTAGATCCTGGCGGTCCTGGCGGTCTTTTTCAACCTATTTCTTCCAGTCAATCATCACATAGTCACTGATTGAAGAACACTGAGGAAAGAAGTATCAACCATTAGCATTACAGCATCCTTCCCCAGTGCTTCTGATGCAGAGTAACCGTACAAGATCTCTGCAGCTCGGTTCCTATAGCATTACAAGGAAAATAAAAAAGGAAAAAGGAAAAGGCTTGACTCATACTATCAAAGAAGATGCAGCAAATGAAATCTTTTGGATGCCATGGGATGATAACATTAAGGAAAAATTATGCTGATTGGAAGATAAAATATTTTGAGGTGAGCTTAATTGGATGAGATCTTCACATTTTCCCTGGGTCATGTTACTGATGGAAAATGTATGAATAGCAAGCCCCTTTCTTTCTTTCTTTTTTTTTTCTTTTTGGAATAAGACCAATAGTTTGTTTTCTTTTCTTTCGGAAACAAAAAGAAGAAAAATAAACATACCAGCACAATAGATCATTGTTCTATCTGTCATATACTCTTATCACACATCTAAAACTTACTGTCTCTACTCTTGTTATTCATAAGTCAAACTACTATAGTTTTTTTTTTTTTTTGGTAGTAGAAGTCAAACTACTATAGTTAGGTGCAGTAAATCCATATATCCATAGCAAGCCCCTGAGGAAGACCATAAATCCTTGCTCATAGGATCTAGAGAGGGGATAGAGGGAGGACTACAAGTACTTTGTTGTTACCTTATTACTATTTGAGTCTTGAATTAGATTAGATTGTGGCATTTTAGATCTCACTTTGAAAAGAGGTACCAATCTTAAGTATAGATGTAAAAAGTAATGGATAAATAGTGGATTCCATTGTATCTATGGTTTCTTCTAAAATGGTAAGAAACTTTCTACACACCAGAGCCCCTTTCCTGGTTTCTGTTTCCTTGCTGGTTTCTCCAAAATGTTATGTATTTCAAACATACCAAAAGGGTTTTATCATATACAAATTTCCTATTTCAGGAAGCTCAATTGTAATTTCAGGGTATGTCCATGAAAATCAATGTAATTCTTATTTTCATTTACATCAACTTCTACAAATTTTAGATCCTGTCGGTCGTTTTCAACCTATTTCTTCCAGTCAATCATCACATAGTCACTGATTGAAGAACACTGAGGTTTTTTTTAATCTTCTTCTTCTTGTTTTTGCCCCACCCTGTGATTGTCTCTCGTTTTTCATATCATTTCCATTCAACCAACCTTTTTCCGATATCAAAATCATGCACATCACTTGGACTTTGCATTTAATCAGGTGTTTTCATTATAGTTCGCCTTCCCCTGTTCTCATAGGGTTCAAATCGGGTGTTCACAAATTGAAATCTTGCATATTTTTCCTATGCCTGCTCTCCCTCTCTTTTTAGGAGCATGAAATTCTTCATATTTCAAACTTCCTTCACTATTATTGTCTCTTATAGAGTTGTGACGCAGTATAAATCTTAGGTTTGTTTTGGAATGCAGTGTATCTTTGCTTAGTAATCTTTCGTCTTCTCCAAGTACATTGATTGGATGGATTTCTGTGTGCACATTATGTTGTGACATGTCACCACTCAGATGACCATGTGGGATGACTGATGAGGCAATGAACTAAGAATAATGAGAATGCAGATGCACATTATTGTTTTGAGCATTGTGGTGACATATCTCATTATTCTATGATATACATTTGTATGTCTTTTTATTTGTATATGTTATATTTTCAATATAATTCTTTAATTTAAATTGTTGATGGTGCTAAGTATTTGATAAGATGATAGAAAGGAGGCCCAAAGGCGCTAAAAATAAGCTATTGTATGACCAAGAGAATCATATCTCAGAAGTCATTTCACATGGAATGGTATATCTTAAACCACTCTTTTAATTGTAATAATATGGGTATTAACTTGCTTAAATTTAATACACTCTAAACCTGTAATATCTTACAATTTCACAGGAACTGGGTACCTATATATGTGGCCCAACAAATCCAGACAGAAAAATGGGATCTAAATGAAACCCAGATGAAAAACCATTGTCTTCTAAGTTTTCATCAAAGTCTGGTGGTGCCGGTGCATCTGTAAAAAGTTCACAAGACTCAGATGACGATAAGCCTTTGTCTTTGAAGCTTAAGCAAAATGGTTCTGGCAAGGGCGATCCAAATTGCAAACAACCTTCAAAGTCCTCCATATCGAATAAAAGGCCTTCAAGTGAAGTTAGAAGTCCACCTCCCTCTTCTTCAGTTAAAAAGCCAAAACTTCTGGCTGGTTCTGTGCCTAACAAAATTAAGGCAGAACATGAAGTTAAAAAAGAAGCAAAGATGGATGTGCCTAACAAAATTAAGGTAGAGAAGGAAGTAAAAAAAGAAGCAAAGATGGATGATGATCACTAATGTTGTTAACAAGGCAGTCATGGCAGACAAGAAGGTTCCTGCAGCTCTGCTCAGAATGCATTTTCATGACTGCTTTATCAGGGTACTCTCTCATATTTCTCTAGCATTATTAAGTATTGTTTTGGAGAAATTAAAGTCTTGATAAAATCTCAGGATATTTTCAAAATTGAGACTTGTTTTTTGAGATGATGTTCGGATACTATATATATTACTGGTCAAAATGATTTTTATGTAAATTTTACAACTTTTTTGTGGATGATATCGTTGTCTTCTGGCATCTTTCTTACAGTTTTTTCTTTAATTTTTTTTCTGATATTCTGAAAAAAAATTGAAATATTATAAAAAAAAATCTTCTAATTATATCATGGTATTTTCAAAATTTCTCTCTCTCTCTCTCAATTTTATGTGCATGGTATCAACTATCCATCTTGTGGAGGCATTGGTTGGATGGATGTCACAATCCAATCTGCATGCTTTTGGCATCATAAGCTGGATTGAATGAATGGTCTGGATCAATTTATTGAATTCTCATGTGCTAGATTGTAATGTACACATTGAAAATTTTAGTTGCAATGGCCATTATGGCATTTTAGATGTAAATAAAATAACAGGGATGAGGATGGAGTTTTACTACAACTTTAGGACTAAACACACAGAAAATCAGTATCCACTATGGTCAAAACCATATGCATCCTCCATTTGTCTCTGTTCAAGCCAAGTTTAAAAACTATAGTGTGTAAAAAATCCATAGAAAGGAAAACAGAACTTACTGGACAAAAAGTAGGAGTAATTTAAGGGCCTTTTTGAAGAGGCCTGCTTTGGCTTGGCTGACTTTGATTTTATCTTTTTCTATAAAGGGATGTGATGGGTCAGTGCTGCTGAATTCAGTGGGCCAGAACACTGCAGAAAAGGATGGACCTCCCAACCTTTCACTCCATGCTTATTATGTCATTGACAGTGCCAAAACCCAAGTGGAAAAAGTGTGCCCTGGGGTTGTTTCATGTGCTGATGTTCTTGCCCTTGCAGCAAGGGATGTTGTAGTACAGGTGAGTTTTCACAAGAAAAATACTTGTTATTAAATGATGGGTTCCTGCCTTCTTCAATCTGAACCATCAAGAATTTTTTTTGAGTGGTTTACATTTAAAAAGGTGAGCGCCACCTTGTCAAACACAGACCATTTTAATTTTGTAAGTCAAATTTGAACACCACTTTGTGTGCCCCCATTAAATAGGCTGGAGGTCCCTATTGGCAAGTACCCAAAGGAAGGTTGGATGGAAGAATTTCAAGGGCAAGTGAAACAAGACAGCTGCCATCTCCTGCCTTCAACTTCTCTCAGTTGCTACAAAGCTTCTCTCAAAGAGGCCTATCTGGAGGCCTATCTGGAGCTGACCTTGTAGCCCTATCAGGTAAATTAAAAAATATTCCCCAAAGTAGTCTTACTTAAGGTGAAACTGGGCTAGGCCAATTTGCGGGCTTCGCCAGCCCACTTCCTATCGATTTCATTCTTAGCCGAATGGTTCATGGGCTTGATCTTTGAACAGTTTTTAAGACCCAAATCAGTAAGTGGGCTGAATATGGGTGTATGCTCACATAAATATCTTTATATTAGACAACATTGGGCCTGATCCTAGGCTGTGGGATATCAGGGCCGTGGGAAATTCACTCCTTTCTGTTGCTCCCTGTTTTGTATCATTGGTTTCTTTGGCTGCCCAATCTGTGGACTTATTGCTGGCCTGGCTTGTGGGTATTTTTTTTTTCCTCCCATGTTGTGACCTGAAGCTTGGCAAGTACTACCAGCGATTCTTTTGTAGATTGTTTCTTCTTCTATGGAAATATACGAACTGAACTTTTCAGAAAAAAAAAAGGACCAATAAGCAACATTTAGTCTGTTTATGTTGTAGGAAGATGGCAACCATTCCACAAGTGAGATCTCTTCTTTTCCAGTGACAAATGGAAGTAGCATGTCTGGTTTGGTTGGTGCTGCAAACAACATATGGTCCGGAATTTACGTATTCTCATCTACAATTGGCTTCGTTATCTTGTTTGGTCTGATGGAGGCATTGTATGTAACGCCTTTCGACGTAAAATGTTGGTGTTTCAAAGGCCTTCTGTTAGTCATATGCATGATTGTAAGTGTTGTTGTGTTCGGAGGTGTAGTGATTTTCTTATGGAATCAATGGGAAAGAAGAGTTTCAAACCGTGAGAACTATGCAAATGGTCATGAGATAAGTGACATAGCACAGTATGATGATCCCAAAATGCAAAGCAATGCATCTGAATCAAGAATTGCTCGCATGAACAGTACACATATGGATGCAGGCCAAACTTTCCAGGTAACGGAATACTGTTAATTGTATAAAAGGTCTCTAAATTTTTTATTTGTGACCTTCTGCAGCTAGGAATGCTGCAAAAGCTAAATTTCTGATGCATGGGTATTGTTTTCAGCCATTTTCAGCTCTGTCTCTGAGCGATGGGGAAAAGTTCTGGTGGGTGTCATTGCCTGTGGACCTCAAAGTCTCCAAACTAGTGTTGCTGCAGAGTGCAGGTCAAGAACTATATGGAGAAGAGAAGATCAGCCAATTTTCCATTTCTACTACCACAGTTTGATTTATGAATAATTAAATTTATGCACTAATAAAATATTCTTCTTGCCACTCTATATAGGTCTGAAACTCATAATGGAGACTCAAAGCATAGTGGAATGAAAGTTGTCTTCCAGTTGACTCAGTTAAACTACATCAAGTTATATAAGTGGGTTGGTTGGATCTTGAAGCTATCATTTTTTTTTATTTTTTTTTGGGTGGCAGATGGACATGCATTCTAGTAACTGATGATCAATCAGTTAGAGCCTTGAGCCAAACTAATTAATAGCATGTGCCAGTACATCAATCGCAGGTTTAGATTGAAAATAGCTCTAGTATAAAGAATTGAAATGTAGTCAGAAACGGACTTGTTTACAACTTTTCCTTGATCACATTCAACCACGAACTCTTTCCTATGTAAAGGATCAATCATTTTGATAGTTAAGCTAATGATATAGTTCTATTTTCAAGAAAAGCTAGTGATATGTTTTACCGGCATATGTGCAATGAAAACTATTTTGATTATCTGATGAAAACTTGTTTGCTGTTCAATTACATGTTTGATATAGCATTGTTTAACATTTGCTGGCTCCACTTTTGACAAAGTATCCTTCCAGTTTATCATTGACAGCTTACTCATATTTTTTTGGTTCATTATTGATGGTACTGACGGGGTTATTTGCAACTAACGACTCCATAGATTGGAGCTTGACATAGTCTGAGATAGTTGCTGTTTTATATGGTGGCCATGAAGAGAGAGAGTTAGTCTCTGCAAGTCGTCAGATGCCAAACAAAATGGTGCACCCAAAGGCAGCCCCAACTATTAGACCTGGGCGACCATTAGGTGATCCAAGAAAAATGCTCGGAAGCAATGTTGGAAATGGGCCAGGCAGGCCCATGTGGCCAAAAGTTCCTTTCCCGGGGTCATCTGCCACTAACATGGAAAAGAAGAAGGCTGCTCTTGTGAGTGCGAAGAGTGCGAAGACTGGCTGATAAACCTAAGGTGATCCCTAGACAGTCAGTGGATAAACCTAAGGTGATCCCAAGACAGCCAGAGGATAAACCTAAGTTGATGCCGAAAAAGCCAGTGCCCTCTTCAAAGCCTCAGGTTTCCCTCTCTCACACATGCATGCGCGCAGTGTATCTGATATATTAATGCCATCAATGATTCTCACAGACCAAATGTCAATGTTTGCCCACTTCTGATCTATGATAATCAAATACTTGGAAGTAGGCTACATATCTGTGTTGTATTATATCCTATGTTCTATATGTTTGAAATCTGTCCTTGCCATATTCATGTCGTGTTTCTTCTGTATCCATGCATACTTGGGTATCATAGCTTTTGACACTTTTTAAATGTTTCTCATATAAGGGGCTACAAATGAAACCTCTCAAGCAAATTCCATCACGTCCTATGCGAGAGGATCGGCCAAAAAAGAGGCCTGTGAATCGATACTCTGATGAAGAAGACATGGATGATGGTGAAGAGGCTATCAATATGATCAGGAGTATGTTTGGGTAAGATTTTAGACTATCTCAGATTATCAATATGATCAGGAGCTTGACGGTCGCCGTATTGATGGTGCTGAAGAGCCCCCAATTGGACTCGAAGATATGCTGCTTTTGGCTCTCAAATGTATTCTTCCCGCGACTGAGAGACCGGCCGGACATTCGAACAGTATTTGAAGAGCAGGTTTTCTTGTAGTGTGTTAGCATTTTTTTTAATTTTGTAATGGTAATGGTAAAGTGCTTTCAATGTTGAAAGGATGTTTGAATATTAATATGAAGTGGAATGAATTTTCTTGTTTCATTTTTTGATGATTTTGGAATGGAAATGGATCTTGGGTGTGTATAGTAGTAGATTTGGTCTTAGATAATGGAATTAGCTATTTCAATTTATTCATGTGACACAGGTTGGAAGTTGTAATGAACTGATGTATATACAGGAAAAGAAAATCAAAAATCAAATAAATAAAAAAAATTATTAAAAAAAAATCCCGGCAAGATATACGCCGGCAAAAAAAATTAAATTTTTTTTTCGTAACTTGTAAATCTTTTCCCGGCGCAAAATAACGCTGGCAAAAGTTTTTCTAAATTTATTTTTGAAAAAATAAACCTCTTTTCCCGGCGAAAAATAATGCCGGCAAAAGGTTTCTATGAAAAATAAACATCTTTTCCCGGCGCAAAAAAACGCCGGCAAAAGTTTTTCTAAATTTATTTTTCAAAAAATATACATCTTTTCCCGGCGAAAAATAACGCCGGCAAAAGTTTTCTATGAAAAGTAAACATCTTTTCCCGGCGCAAAAAAACGCCGGCAAACGTTATTTAAAATTTATTATTGAAAAAATAAAAGTCTTTGCCCGGCGAAATAAACCTCCTTTTCCGGCGAAATAAAACGCCGGCAATGGATAGATTTTTCCCGGCGCTACCTCTTTTTCGCCGGCAAATGGTATTACTGGCGTACCTTTGCCGGCGCAAGAGAAATCGTCGGGAATAGTTTTTCCCGGCGTTTTTTGGACCTTTCCCGGCGTTTCTTTAGCCCCGGCAAAAGTGCACATTGTTGTAGTGTTGTGTGATTACCTATACCCCACACATGCGAACACTTCTTCATCTATAAACGTGTGGGGAGGATGTGGATACAACACCCAATATTCATGGACTTGTCCAACAAGATCCGATTCTTATATAGAGGTATCTCGAGAACTCGAGGATGAAGCCAACGCATATAATGGCCTTGTTCCAATAACATAGGTAACATGCATAGTCCACAATGGGATGATCATTATGATTATAGTCGGGAAAATGGGCACATGGATGATTTTTCCAATCTCCCCCAAGAACCTACTCCGGATGGGTCATATGTGCAAGATTCGACATATGTACCCCCATCAACTGAATGGTCATATGAAACACCATTCGAGTGCGCATATGTACCCCAACCACCACCCCTAGAGGTGCAGTCTTTGGAGGATATGATCACTAAATTTATTCAGAATCAAAATGAATTTATTCAGAGCCAAAATGAATTCAATCAAACCATCAAGCAAGAACTACGAGACCTGTCACGCCCCCAAAAGCGAAACCGGGGTTATACGTGAGATTAGGGCCAATTAAAACTTTTTCCAACATTAATCAAATGTAACTTGCCCTAATCATGTCCCATAGGATCGTAAGTCCGCGATGAGGTATAAATATTTCCTCGGTAACCGTAAAACACAGCGGAACATCATAATTAAATAGATGGTACAATATAACATTTCAGAGTATGCACATCTTTCTTTTCTATAGTTTCAGTTTAGTAAAAGATAACAAAAGTATATTAATTAATGGCCTCTAACAAAACCTAAGCCAAAAGAGAACAAATACGAACTAACCAAAGTATGAAGGCACTCGTGTGCTGGTCATGACGACAATACCGTCGACACACAACTCGTACACACCATCAGGCTAACTACCTGAAGCGACGCCTCCACTTTCCCAAAAGTAGATGTACCCGGTACCTATCCCCAAGAGTAGCATCATCAACACAACGGATGGCAAGACAATAGATATATAAATCACCATAGATATGCGGTACTAAATAGAGTAAACGATAAACATGATTATAAGAGATGCATAGCACTCTAATCGTAGAAGATGCATTGCATTCAAATCATAAACAAACTATCAAAGTAGGCGGTCCACATATGCCAAATATATATCATCAATTGGGATAAAACCCATTATCCAATATCCAAACAACCCGTAGCTCAAGTACTCTGGCTCCGTGAGCTCTAGCACTGTCTCGTTACGAGGACGAACAATTCTCAGCTCAAGTAGCTCGAGCTCCATGAGCTCTGGCTCTATTTTGCTTCGACAAAACAAACATCTCGAGGAACAAATAACTCTCAGCTCAAGTAGCTCGGGCTCCGTGAGCTCTGGCTCTATCTTGCTTTGAGGTTAGTATCGGTCCTTTCACAGATGGTGCCCCAACTGTGTTGAACGTTAATAACTGAGTGGTGCCTGACACAATGAATCCTAAAGACATCGGTGAAGGGTTAGGCTTCTTGCGTGAACAAGATTCAATAACGTTAGAGAACTACTTTATTCCAAATCAAATCAAATCTCAAACAAACATCAATAGTAGTCCTCTTTAAGCCTGACAATCAAAGCTCCCTAGCCTCAACACTTCAAACGAACATCGAAAGAAACGAAACAGCAAAGGGGATCCTAAGTCCATCATCTAAGTTCTCAAAGTGATCCTCTAATAAAGTAAAGCAAACGAAACTAAAGAACATGCTCATCACATGTAGAAGATAGTACCAGAGGTACAATTCAGAATCGAAAATCATACACAATCCAATCCTAAGTATAATGTCAATCCGGAAGCATCATACAACCTATTCAGTCAACGAAGGGGTTAGGGTTCACGATACTCGGACGAACAATCTTCGTGCATAGCTTCAAAAAAGAGTATCCCGTTGTCCCATACCATTCAAGATTGAGCTAGGTTGGATTCCGATACCACCGGATCAATAGTGACGAACGTCGGCTCAAGACGTCCTCATAATAAGTCAAATGAGTCCACAAATGGGTAACCAAGGTTCCATCAAAGTCTACCTGTAATAGGGCAAAATTCCCTTCCCATAAGGAAATTTGCAATTGGCTAGGTTGACATGCCCCTTGGCCAGTCGACCTGGTACAAAGGGGATTCGGTCGACCCGCAGTTGTAAACAGAAAGCCTAAATAGTGTTTCGGTCAGGTTCCTGGGAACCTGACCCTGTGTCGCTGGTCGACCGAGGTGCTAGGCCGGTCGACCGAGTGAACTGCGGAAACAGGGCCTGGGCTCTGTTTCTGCACTGAAATGGAGCCTTTCCATTTCTTTTCTTCCGGAACCTAATAAACAGTCCAAGTAGAGATAGAAACAACCTAATTACAATATACAAAACTAACTAATCAGGTCATTAACCCCTAAATCCATTCCATTCAACTAATAGACCATATTATCATGTTTTCAAACCTCTAAGGCATCAATTGAGCAATTAACATCTAAAACATGATTTTCTCATACAAATCAAGGGAGACAAACATATCAAGCATTAATATAGCTATTTACTTGCCTTTGGTTGAAATTGCACAAATCCACAAATCCTAGCTCCATAGTCCAACAAACCAAGCCTAAGGGATAAACAACAAAATAAAACTAAATTAAATATAAAATCACTAGAGGGGAAGCTCTAAGCTACCAAACACATTTCTACACCCAAAGTGTAATAACCCAAACCTAAGGGGAATGAGAGCTTACGAAAGAAATGGATGAATGGAGTGGTGTCTTGAAAATTGAAGATTGTTGAGATTGCGGGGTCCGCGCGGAGATGATAGTGATCATCGAAGGTTATGGGGCCCACTTGATTAGTGGCTCACGAAATTAGTGGTGATGGAGGGTCTCTTGGTGGTCCATTGACAAGAGGAAGGAAGAAGACAAAACAAGGAAATAATGGAGAATTAAAGAGAGATAAGAAACAGAGAATGAATTAGAGAGAGAGAGTGAAATGGATGTGGGTGGGGTGTTCCACGTTGGCAGGGAAATGAGAGAGAAAGAAAGGAAATAAGTGAGAGAATGAGATGGGTGGAATGGGTGGAATGGGTGAGGAAGATGAGATGAGATGAGAGAAAATGAATTGAGATGATGAGAAAATGAGAGGGAATGAAATGGGTATGGGCTAAAATCGTTGGCAGCAAGAGGAATGAGAGAGAGAAAGGAAGAGAGAGAGAGAGTGGAAAAAAAGGAAATGGGGAGGGGTGATTCACGGCTGCAGCAAGGAGGGGGAAAAATAGAGAAAGAAAGAGAAATGGAAAAAGGAAAGATAGGGGAAGAAATCGAGTGAGAAAGAAAGAGATGGGGTGGCAGTCTGCTTAGAAGAGGGCGGGAGATGGAGAAGAGAGATGGAGTGGGCTGGGTTCGCCGGAGATGACTGGCGGCGACGAGCTTGGAGTCCAGCGGTGACGACGTGTGTGAGAGAGGGAGGACGACAAAGATGAGAGAAAGAGGGGAGTGGCTGCTGTGGGTGAAGAATGAAGATGAGGAGGAAAGGGGGGGGGGTTTGACCTAACATGGATTAGGGTGGGTCACTCACGTGAGTGAAAGAGTGGGGGGGTTTGATGGGGATGAGATGGGAATTAATGAAATAGGCTTGGATGGGTACGGGTCAGGTTAGGTTTTGGGTCGGGTTTGAGGATCCGGATCGAGGTGCGACAGAAGAATAGAATCCGGGAAATCAGGTAATCTACCCGATGGTGCCGAAATCTCGAAAAACGGAAAATACTAAAAAGCCCTCGGAACTTTCCGGAAATAGCGACACACACCCCTACTGTACCCAAACGGGCTCGGATCTCAACCCAACTTCGCACGCGCAACCCTAATAAAATTAATCGGACCTGTTTGGCTTATAACGAGCTTAATTAGCTAAAAGCATAATTAACTAAGCTAATTACAACCTTGGAATTTCGGGATTTTACATCCTTCCCTCCTTAGAACATTTGGTCCTCCAAATGACTAAATCTATCACAGGTAAAAGAGTTGGTTATTCTAACTAAACTCTATCTCTAAAGTCTGAAGGTGGCAAGCTGCGGTGAAATTCTGGATAGTGCTCAAGCTGCTTGCAATCTGACCCACAATATGCTCACAACTTCGAAACTCTGTCTGACATAACAACCATCTGACACCAACCCTGCTATCTCTGTCTTTATACTATCTCATCAGTAGTGACTCCTCGTGTACATCTGACATACAAAATGCCTTGACAAAACAACACACTTTCCACGAGTATGAACTCTGGCCTGTTTGCAATCTTCTCTATCATTGGACCAACTCTAGGTCATTTCTCTGACTATCCTTGATTCTGCCCAAAATGCTTACTCTCATCGTAACAAGCTATAAATCACCCACTAGCTGATATCTCTTCTCAATGCATCTGACTCTGCTGTCTCAAGTTTTAAACTTCCCTGGAAAATAGGTATTGTAGATCTCTATGCTCTGAGTTCAAATTTCTCCCAATACAATGAGTGCATCCACATCTCAAAGCTAAAAAAATTGTTGCAATCTACAAGTCATGGTCAATGTATCTCTTTTCGTATTCTTTCAGTTGTTTGGACCCGTAGGTCGTTATCTTTTTCCCATTCTGCATCAGCACCAATCTTGATAAAATCCCTAAAACACAAGTAAAATTCACAAAACTGTCTTTCTGATCAACAAAGTCTGCAGTCAACCTCTACTTCGATTGCCTAAAATTGATCTCACACTGCTCGCTGACCATACCATCAAAACACATTTCCGTGTCAACCTGTTCAACTGGCTACAATTGTAGAAAAATCCTTCACAAACTATCTGTAATATCATGTCCATTTAAGAAACTTCTGATTTCGATCACTGTCTTCGGCTTTCCCAACTGGCCACTGCTTCCACTGACGCTGGATCTACTGTCAACCCCTCTTTTTTCACAAAAGAATTGGTGCAAGAATCAGTGCACCTCATGTTAACACACTTGGTTTCACCAAACTTCTGTCTAACATATCTTGTAACTGCGCTTCCAATTTTCTCAATTCTGCTAGAGCCTTGTTGTACACGGTCTTGAATATCAGTGTCGTCCCTGACACAAGCTCAATAGTGAAGTCAATCTTTCTAACTGGCGATAAATCTAGTATTTCCTCCGGAAAGACATCCAAGAATTCACATATCATAGGTACATCATAACCTTCACACCTACTTCGAATCAACCTGTTTGGTCTCAAAGCTGAAATAACTCTGGTACTCAACATTTGCCACTTGCAACTATACAATCTCAATCTAACTCCAGAAATATCACAAAATTGTCGGTAACATCTGAAGACAAATTTCTTCCTCAAGACTAATCTCACACTTGTCTAACCACACAAAAGCACAACTTACCTGATCAACTCTGCCAACGAATCTGCACTCGAAGGAAAACCCTGAAGAAATCTTCCACTGAAGTCTACAAACTTGAGAAAAACTCTGGATCTCTGACACTAACGTAGAATTGAATAGCGAGAACAACGCTAACTTCAACAAGATCTACTACAAAGTCCACTGCAGCAAACTGGAAAAGTCTTAAGACCGCTATAACTCTTCGAACAAACTTAAGAAAGAAACTAACTAAACCTAAGAAACTCTTATTCTAGCACAATTGCGGTACTGAAACCACAAACAGTGGGTAATGAGACATTACATTCTCTCCCCACTAACAAGGAATTTTGTCTCCAAATTCATTTCTATAGGAGGAATTACTAAACACCTGATGTACTAACAAACAATACTATAGGATCCATACAAGCATAGTATAGATGCCAACTACCGAATCGAATTTCTTACATGCGACCTCTTGTTTTTAGTAGATTTTATTTCTAAAAACGTGCCAGCTCTGATACCAACTTGTCACGCCCCCAAAAGTGAAACAGGGGTTATACGTGAGATTAGGGCCAATTAAAACTTTTTCCAACATTAATCAAATGTAACTTGCCCTAATCATGTCCCATAGGATCGTAAGTCCGCGGTGAGGTATAAATATTTCCTCGGTAACCGTAAAACACAGAGGAACATCATAATTAAACAGATGGTACAATATAACATTTCAGAGTATGCACATCTTTCTTTTCTATAGTTTCAGTTTAGCAAAAGATAACAAAAGTATATTAATTAATGGCCTCTAACAAAACCCAAGCCAAAAGAGAACAAATACGAACTAACCAAAGTATGAAGGCACTCGTGTGCTGGTCATGATGACAATACCGTCGACACACAACTCGTACTCACCATCAGGCTAACTACCTGAAGCGACGCCTCCACTTTCCCAAAAGTAGATGTAACCGGTACCTATGCACCAAGAGTAGCATCATCAACACAACGGATGGTAAGACAATAGATATATAAATCACCATAGATATGCAGTACTAAATAGAGTAAACGATAAACATGATTATAAGGGATGCATAGCACTCTGATCGTAGAAGATGCATTGCATTCGAATCATAAACAAACTATCAAAGTAGGCAATCCACATATGCCAAATATATATCATCAATTGGGATAAAACCCATTATCCAATATCCAAACAACCCGTAGCTCGGGCTCCGTGAGCTCTGGCTCTATCTTGCTTCGACAAAACAAACATCTCGAGGAACAAATAACTCTCAGCTCAAGTAGCTCGGGCTCCGTGAGCTCTGGCTCTATCTTGCTTCAAGGAAAGTATCGGTCCTTTCACAGATGGTGCCCCAACTGTGTTGAACGTTAACAGCTGAGTGGTGCCTGACACAAAGAATCCTAAAGACATCGGTGAAGGGCTAGGCTTCTTGCGCGAACAAGATTCAATAACGTTAGAGAACTACTTTATTCCAAATCAAATCAAATCTCAAACAAACATCAATAGTAGTCCTCTGTAAGCCTGACAATCAAAGGTCCCTAGCCTCAACACTTCAAACGAACATCGAAACAAACAAAACAGCGAAGGGGATCCTAAGTCCATCATCTAAGTTCTCAAAGTGATCCTCTAATAAAGTAAAGCAAACGAAACTAAAGAACATGCTCATCACATGTAGAAGATAGTACCAGAAGGTACAATTCAGAATAAAAAATGATACACAATCCAATCCTAAGTATAATGTCAATCCTGAAGCATCGTACAACCTATTCAGTCAACGAAGGGTTTAGGGTTCACGATACTCGGACGAACAATCTTCGTGCATAGCTTTAAAGAAGAGTATCCCATTGTCCCATACCATTCAAGATTGAGCTAGGTTGGATTCCGATACCACCGGATCAACAGTGACGAACGTCGGCTCAAGACGTCCTCACAATAAATCAAATGAGTCCACAAATGGGTAACCAAGGTTCCATCAAAGTCTACCCGTAATAGGGGAAAATTCCCTTCCCAGAAGGAAATTTGCAGTTGGCTAGGTTGACCTGCCCCTTGGCTGGTCGACCTGGTACAAAGGGGATTCGGTCGACCGCGCCCTTGGTCGGTCGACCCGTAGTTGTAAACAGAAAGCCTAAATAGTGTTTTGGTCAGGTTCCTAGGAACCTGACCCTGTGTCGCCGGTCGACCGAGGTCCCTGGCCGGTCAACCGGGTGAACTGCGGAAACAGGGCCTGGGCTCTGTTTCTGCACTGAAATGGAGCCTTTCCATTTCCTTTCTTCCTGAACCTAATAAACAGTCCAAGTAGAGATAGAAACTACCTAATTACAATATACAAAGCTAACTAATCAGGTCAGTAACCTCTAAATCCATTCCATTCAACTAATAGACCATATTATCATGTTTTCAAACCTCTAAGGTATCAATTGAGCAATTAACATCTAAAACATGATTTTTTCATACAAATCAAGGGAGACAAACATATCAAGCATTAATATAGCTATTTACTTGCCTTTGGTTGAAATTGCACAAATCCACAAATCCTAGCTCCATAGTCCAACAAACCAAGCCTAAGGGATAAACAACAAAATAAAACTAAATTAAATATAAAATCACTAGAGGGGAAGCTCTAAGCTACCAAACACATTTCTACACCCAAAGTGTAATAACTCAAACCTAAGGGGAATGAGAGCTTACCAAACAAGTGGGTGATTGGAGTGGTGGCTTGCAAATTGGAGATTGTTGAGCTTGCGGGGTCCGCGCGGAGATGATAGTGATCATCGGAGGTTATGGGGCCCACTTGATTAGTGGCCCACTAAATTAGTGGTGATGGAGGGTCTCTTGGTGGTCCATTGACAAGAAGAAGGAAGAAGACAAAACAAGGAAAGAATGGAGAATTAAAGAGAGATAAGAAACAGAGAATGAATTAGAGGGAGAGTGAAATGGATGTGGGTGGGGTGTTCCACATTGGCAAGGAAGTGAGAGAGAAAGAAAGGAAATAAGTGAGAGAATGAGATGGGTGGAATGGGTGAGGAAGATGAGATGAGATGATGAGAAAATGAGAGGGAATGAAATGGGTATGGGCTAAAATCGTTGGCAGCAAGAGGAATGAGAGAGAAAGAAAGGAAGAGAGAGAGAGAGTGGAAAAAAAGGAAATGGGGAGGGGTGATTCACACCGGCAGCAAGGAGGGGGAAAAACCGAGAAAGAAAGAGAAATGGAAAAGGGAAAGATAGGGGAAGAAATCGAGAGAGAAAGAAAGAGATGGGGTGGCAGTTTGCTTGGAAGAGGGAGGGAGATGGAGTGGGCTGGGTTCGCTGGAGATGACTGGCGGCGGCGAGCCTGCAGTCCAGCGGTGACGACGTGAGTGAGAGAGGGAGGACGACAGAGATGAGAGAAAGAGGGGAGTGGCTGCTGTGGGTGAGGAATGAAGATGAAGAGGAAAGGGGGGGGGGGGTTTGACCTAATAGGGATTGGGGTGGGTCACTCACGTGAGTGATAGAGTGGGGGGGTTTGATGGGGATGAGATGGGAATTAATGAAATAGGCTTGGATGGGTACGGGTCAAGTTAGGTTTTGGGTCGGGTTCGAGGATCCGGATCGAGGTGCAACAGAAGAATAAAATCCGGGAAATTAGGTAATCTACACAATGGTGCCAAAATCTCGAAAAACGGAAAATACTAAAAAGCCCTCGGAACTTTCCGGAAATAGCGACACACACCCCTACTGTACCCAAACGGGCTTGGATCTCAACCCAACTTCGCATGCGCAACCCTAAAGATTAATCGAACTTGTTTGGCTTATAACGAGCTTAATTAACCTAAAGCACAATTAACTAAGCTAATTACAACCTTGGAATTTCGGGATGTTACAAGACTTGGCTGCTTCAATTTGCCATATGATACAAGTAGGCGTCGCCCTCAGTAGTGAAAATGATATTCAAATAGATGATCCGAAAAACCTTAACCACCTTTTATTATCGGATCACACAAATGCACAGTCCATATCTAAGGGTGGAGATGAGAGTAGTGCCGGTAGTATGATTAAAAAACAATTTGACTCTTAACCATATAAGCCCGCAATCATTTTTCCCCAATAGTTGAGACGGTCCCACCAGGAGATTTTGGAGAAAGATTCCCAGGAGTCCCTTTTAGATTCTGATTCTTTCCCAACAATGGATTCAACTATTATTGATTTCCAAGAATTTGATGTTCCGGTTTTGAAGGAAATATAAAATATACAATTTGATCCTCCTGATGGGTTTCAAACTTTCATGGATGTTTTTCAAATTCGTAACTCTGATAATTTGAAATCATTGGACTCATTGTTAGACCCCGACCCAGACCAATTCGATTAGTGTACGATTAGTATGTGTTTAGTCCTAAGTGGGTTTAGTTGTTGTTGGGTTAGAAGTAATTAGTTTAGTCTTGGACATAGCTTTGGGAAGTTTGAGAACGTTTAGTATTAGTTAGACACACTCGGAAAGGCCCAAGTGCACGTGTAAGCTTGGGAAGATCGTATCGATTTCCGTGTGATTGTGATTTTGATTTCATTCGAATGATTTTTTTCTATGCGTTACAATTTTTGTTTTAAGCCCATTCATGTTCGAAGCCCAAAAAACCCATGTTTGGCTCAAAGAGGGTAAAATTGTCTTTCTTGCACAAATCTGGACATAATTTTCGAGATCTCAAAACCATGTCAAAAATATACTTTTTGGAAACTAGATATTTCGAAGATCGTTTTATCCTTCTTCGTCGAAGTCATCCGAGGCCCATAAGTTTGTGTTTTGGCCATTTCAAAGTTCAAGTCATTTGGGGCCCATTAACCTCACTAAAGCCCCATCTCCCTCTCCTTTCATTCATTTCCCCCATTCTCTGCAATTTTCTGAACCTAGGGCAAGGAAAACCTCTTTCCCTTCCATCTTCTTTTCTCTTGCATGAGCTAGCTAGAAGACTCCAAAGAAAATTCTATAGACATTATCTTCCTCATCTCATCTCAAGCTTCCTATTGATATCTTCTTATTCAAAGTTTAAGTTGGGAAAGCTCTCCATTTGTTCTCATTTCTCTTGTTTGACCTTCTCTAGGTAAGAGTTTCAAACCACAATCTTCATAAAGTCTTTTTAGCTCTTAAAGATCATGTTTTCCATGTTTACAAACCCTTTGGTAAAATGGGTTCCTTGTTTTCAAGATTTAGTGATTTGTGTGGTTTTTCTCTTGGGTTTTCTTATAGTGTTGGATTAGCTTGAGTGAAGTTCCTGAGAGGATTGTTAGCTTTGGTCAAGGCAAGTAATCTCTATAGGAATGATGCATGTGTATTTTGATTTCATCGTTGTTTTAGAAATTGTGCATAAAATTTGTTTACAAGCTTCATGGATATGTTTTATTTGATTTTGATGCTTGACATTGTGATAAATGAACCCTTGGTGAGCATGAAGGCTCAAGGGATTATGTGGGATTGATGGATGAGAAGAAGAAGAAGAATGTGGTGAAAGATGTGTAAAAGAAAGGCATTCATCTATTCTTGGTAAGGGATACTTGTTCTTGATGGTCACTTGGTTCAATCTTCTGTAATCTATACACATCCTCATTGAACCATCTTTCTTCTTAACAAACAACACTGGAGCTCCCCATGGTGAAACACTCGGTCTCACAAAACCTTTGTCCAATAACTCTTGCAACTGGGTCTTCAACTCTCCCAATTCTGCTGGAGCCATTCTATAAGGTGCAATAGATATCGGAGCGGTCCCTGGTAGCAACTCGATAGTGAAATCGATCTCTCTCATGGGTGGTAAACCTGGAATCTCCTCCGGAAAAACATCCGGGAATTCCCAAACAATTGGGATCTCCTCCACCCCTTGGGACCGTTTATCCTCCGTGATAAACGCTAAATAGGCTTCACAACCACTCCTTAAAAGTCTGTCAGCCTTCAATGCTGAAACAAACCCTGCACAAGGATTCCTCCTCTCTCCTTGAAATGACACTCTTGCTGGTGTCTCAACCAACTTGAAAGTGAGGGTCTTATGGAAACAATCCATTGTGGCATGGTACCCTGCCAGCCAATCCATCCCTAGGATGACATCATAATCAAACATCTCTAAAGAAATGAGATCTACAGTCAAAACCACTTCTCCTATCTGGACTGTGCAACTAGGATAAAAGGTTCTACAAACAACTTGTTTACCTACTGGGGTTGCCACAGTCAAAATGAACTCCAATTCTATAGCATGCATATCAATCAACTTAGCAAACTTATGGGACACGAAAGAATGTGTAGAGCCAGGGTCAAACAAAATCATAGCTTTAATCCCACAAACAAGGAGTGTACCTTCTACAACATTACCCGCAGCCTCTGCATCCACTCTGTTGACTCCGTAGATTTGACCTCGCTGCTGTAGCCTGTTCTGAACTTGTTGTGGCCTTCCATGAGGTGCATTCCTATTCTGCTGTGGTGGACGCTGCTGTCCCTGCTGATTTCGGGCCTGCTGTTGTGGCTGCTGTTGCTGTCTGAATTGTTGCTGCTGTGGTGCTTGCTGCTGAAGTGGCCTAGGCTGGTTTTGGACAACCAATGCATGCTGTGGTTGTGGTGGTGGACGTTGTGGCCCTTGTTGCTGCTGCTGTTGGTTCTGTCTATTTGGCCTAGGGCAATCCCTCATCCTATGGTCCATCGAACCACATCTAAAGCATGCTCCCGTCATAGTGCGACATTCAGCACTAGGATGGTTCTTCCCACAGTGGATGCATACCACTGGATTCTGCACATTGGGCCCTGTCCTCTGCCTCTTATTTTGATGATTCCTTTGATGCTGATAGTTCTGCTGCTGCTGGGCTGGACCCTTGCCTTGCACCTTGAGGATCTTGTTGTGGAAGTTTTCGAACTTGTAGGCTCTCTTCACTGCCTCATCAAAAGTTACCGGTGGCACCACTCCGGTGGCATCTCTCTCAATGAAGGGATTGAGCCCGTCAAAGAATTTAGCAATCTTCTTCTCCACCGTATCTATTAACTCCGGGGCATACCTAGACAATTTCTCGAACTTAGTGAGATATTCCAAGACTGTCATGCTTCCTTGCACAAGCTGCTGAAACTCTATGGCCTTCTGCTTCTTGATGTGAACGGGTACATACTTGTCATGGAACTGCCTCTTGAAGTTTGCCCAAATCTCTGCATCGGGCATAGCTCTATATTCCTCTCTGACGGTCTTCCACCATCTATCAGCTGTACCCACGAAGAGGGATGATGCTAGCTTCACTCTATCTGCTCCTGTACACTGAAAGATTTCAAAGATGTTCTCTGTGTGCTCTAGCCAATCATCTGCAGCTATGGGGTCCTCTTCCCCAAGAAACTCCTTTGGAGCCCTCTTCCTGAACCGTTCGAATAAGGCATTTGGATCATTTTGCCTTTGGTTTATGACTATGGCAGGTTGTGGTTGCACCGTTTCGGGTCTCCTCTGCAAGACCTCAAGTAATTGCCTCTGCATTTCTTGCATCTCTCTAGCGTGGTCTTCCTCTCTTTTTAGCATCTGCTCTTGCAACCTAGCTTGGTTTTCATTAGCCTGACGCTGCTGATCAAGCATTGCCCTCATCATATCCTGGAATTGGTTAGGTGGATGACCATGGTTCTCAACATTATCTTCTTCTAGAGGTCCTGTATGCTCACTATTGCTTGCAGTGGGGTTACCATTCAATGGTCTCTTTCGTAGAGGCATGATACTGCAAAACAAATTGTTAGCACATAATAATATAAAGGGTCACACATTGCTCACACGATACTAGCTAACGAAAGATCTAACGGATCCTCGCCACGTCCTTAGGATTTCTAGTTTCTTTTAAATGCTTGAAACACGTCTCGCTCTGATACCAGTCTGTCACGACCCCGGACCGGCCCGTAGGACTAATCCGGGATCGGGACGATAATGATAAATAAGGAATGATAACATGCACATTTGTATTCAATTTCCCACAGGTGTCCGCGGTGAGGATATCACAAACATCAATGAACATTTCTTTTTGAGTGCGGAAGCGTGTAGCAAATCAAATAGTCCAACTATCATTAGTCATGAAGATCATAACAATAACATGAGTATGAAAGACTGTATCAAAATGAGCAACGATATATAGCAATGTTTCCCAAAAGTTGTTAAAGTTAGACAAGTTATCATTTAGTTACAATCCCCAAAAAGAGAGGCCAACAAAGGCCAATATGAACAAAATAATAACCCAAAAGAATGGTTAAAGTATAGCTCCCAAAATGTGCGTCTCTCGTAGCAACCCGATGTCTACATGACATCGTCAGCACGCCACTCAACTAGAGGTTGCGGCTCTCCTACCGCCTCCTCTGGCTCCTCCTCAAAGAAGCCGGCAACGGGACCTGAGTACCAAAGCAAAGGATCAGACACGACGGTCTGGCAAGAGAAAGCAAGGATACAACAACATATAATAGGGGAAAATACCTTGAAAAGCATATAAATCTGTTTAAGCAAGAACTCTTATAAAACAGATAAATCATTTGCTATAAAACAAGTAAACAAGATGAAACATAAGAGGTAACCAAGGAAATCGGGAATAACAAGGTGGCAATCACATAAAGCTAAGTCCTCTGTCACTAATGTGACAACAGTATCACGGGACGTTGATCTCAGTCACACAAGGTGAGGAGAAACAACGTATACATATATACAATATAATAATACGGGAACGGGACCACGGTAGCGAACCGGGTATCGGGACGGGGCCACGGTGATAAACCGGGCATCGGGATCCAAACTGCAGCTGGCGGGACGGGAGAGGGATATCCAAGTCAGTGGATCAGACTGACAAGGTATCCAAGCTTAGTGATGCCGACACATAGGATAAAACCAATCGAGACATATATGAGTAAATCAAGTACAATAGATAAACGGGGAAAACGGGGGTGCTCAAGGCACACTGTCATCTCATGTCGGGCAATACATGTCTGGACAAGTCAATACTACTATCATGCTTTCGGGAAAACTATTCATGTCAAGTAATGCTTGGAAATAGAGAAATATGATGAACTATACCAATTCGGGAAAGATGATGATTTAAAGATCTATTTGAGTGGATAGGGGTCCCGTATGTCGATTATAGATATAACTTGGTACTCCTTGAGTTTGAAGACATTCCGGGCTCCTTATGCACTCTTACGATTTTCAAAACTTAAAATGAGCTTATGGTTATAACTAGATTTCATACTAGGAAAATCAAGGTTATAGACGGTCCATCCTAGGCATGACGTTAATTCGGAAACATCGACCAACCTATTCAGTCATCGAAAGGAATGGAATTCGCGATAACCAAGGCAAAAGACTTATATTTGGATATAAAGAAGTTATCGCGTCATTCTATCCCGTTCAAGATTGAAACGGATTGAACTTCGATGCCACCAAACTAACCGTGAGAAGCGTCGGCTCAAGACATCTCACCCATAGTCCAATTAGTCCAAAAAGGGTAGCCAAGGTCCCACCTAGCACTAAGGAAAAAATAAAAATCTCAAAATCCACCGGACTCAAACTGAGTCCACCGATCGATCGGACCGAAGGTCCGATCGATCGGCCAAAATTTTCTGAACAGGGACCGATCGATCGGCCGAAATTTTCTGCACAGAGTCCGATCGATCGGCCCAAAAACCCTTACTGTTAAAAGTCAGTCCGATCGATCGGTCTGCACGTCCGATCGATCGGACCTGGGCGCAGTGCAGGTCCGGGAACTTTGATTTTTCTCCCTTTTTCCTTTCCTTCCAACACATGATCAACCAAGGAAAACTATGAACAATATGACTTATTTACATACTTCCAAGACATTAAATGAGGCTATCAAGAGGTGTAAATATCATTTATTTCAACCATGAAAAAAAACCAATAAATGCAATCAATGAAAGCATAAAAATCCATCAATGCTTCACCACATCATTTGAAACTTAAAAACCTCCAAACATTCACTTGCCTCAAGTCCAAGCTAGCAATAAACAAGCCTCTACTCACTTCTCAAGATCACTTCCAAGCTACAATCAAAAATCCCCAAAAACAACCCTAAAATGGGTCAAACCATGAAATGACAATGAAACCTTTCAAAAATGCAAATGTAGCTTCCCTAAGGCTAGAAGATTAACAATCTAGAAGATGAGAGGGATCACTTACTTGGATGACCTCCAAATGAGAAGAACTAGTTCAAAGAAGGTCTCAAGATGGGGAGATTGCTCCAAGAATAGTATCAAGGTGAAGCTTGCAAGGAGAGGAAGAAGATGATGAGTTCCCTTTTGAGTTTAGTGCAAGATTGGTGAGGATTTGAGATGAAGAAGCAAGAAGAAGGTGAGAAACCAAGAAAACCCTAGACTCCAATGGTTGTGCTGGAAAATGAAAGATGAAGTGAATGGAATGGCTTCTCTTGTTAGCTAAAGAGTTGGGTTGGATTGGGTCCCACACTAATGAAACTAAATGGGCTGATATCATCTCTCTCGGGTCCTCGGATGAATTCGACGAAGAAGGAAGAATTGTTCGTTGAAATATCTAGTTTCCAAAAAGTGTATGTTTCGCGGGTTTCGAGAATCTTAAGTTTTGGGTACAGATTTTGTGTGCAATGACTGTTTTGCCCTCCGGGCTATGAAATCGGGTTTCGGGGCCTCGAATGGACACGGGATCAACATGAAAGTTGTAAGAATCCACAAGATGAATGCAACTGGCCAAAAACACAATTCACAACCAATCGGGAAAATCTCGCAAGAAAACGCAAAGCCGAAAAGGGAAACCCCCAAAGGGCCCCACAAGCTACCAATCACTCTAAAAAGCCCAAAACTAGAGACAAGGTTATTCCAAACCCAACTTAACCACAAACACTAATCAAGCTTAGCACTAACACGTAACTTAATTAGTACTAATCGGGATCACTCGGGTCGGGGTCTTACAGAGTGGCAGCCCGACGACGTCATCTAGACGTCGGGCGGGTTCTTGAGTCTCGTCACCTTTTTGTCATGGGGTTCCTTTTTGGTTATATTTTGGAGAACTGTATTGGCCTCTGTTGGCCTCTTATGGAATTGTAACAAAACTTAACTTACTTTTGATTAGTCTCATAACTTGAATATTAATGGGAATGCCCTTTTAACTTCTTTCTTTGATACTATGTCGTGTTATTATTTATCATGGCACTTAATTATTTTATTGGTGCTCAGCTTGATGTGTTTTGCTACACGCTTCCGCAAAGCTTGTACGTGTGAGTCAGATTCCACGTGTCCTTGGGAATCCTCACCGCGGGAACCTGTGGGAAAGTACATCTATATTAAACAGATTAATAAGACACCGACGTCGCGGGCCCGGGGATCCGTTCCGGGGTCGCGACACTCATGCCTTACTCATTCCCTAGCTTTTAATGATCAATCATTATGGGAAATGGCAATCACACCACCGAAAGAGAACCCTCCCTCAAAATTTGAGGAAAATGACCTTCTTCAGATCTTCGAGTCTGAATTCTCAGAATCATGCGTGGATCCATCCAAACATTCAAATGTTGACATTGCCACCGCATGTTCCATCACCCGTGCTAGAAGAATTTGAGAAATTCAATTTTGAGGAATTGCAAGCACGAGAATCACTTGAACCACCAAGCTCATCAATGCGATCTCTTCTTTCAGACTTACATGGTTCATTTTTAAAGGAAGAGACTTTAATGGTGGTTACCTTAGGGATTTTGTATTTGCAATTTGATGGATGCATTATCATATGAGCATCATTTGATTCACACACTTGCATTGATATAGAAAATCTTGAAATCTTGATTTTCACATGCATTGGTTTCTAGACTTGTAGGAGTATGGATTTATGCATGTTTCGTTTTTAATCTTGGATGCATTTGTTTTAATGTGAAAAGAGTTTTATCAAATCAAGCAAGCCTTTGGTTTTAAAGTTTCGAATCATTTTAGGCTTTTTGTGTTTCATGTTTTTAAACATCTTAATTTGATTTAAAACATGTTTCCAAGCTTGATTTATTGGCCCAAAAATCCTCTCCAAGAAAAACCTTCAAATGTGTAAAAAATAGGATTTTTGGTCCCAGGGGGTCAACCTGCAGTGTGGCAGGTCGACCCGGCCAGGGACCCGGGTCGACCTGGGACTCTGCATGTCGACTGGGTCCTGAAACACCAACGGTCACTTTTTTGACCGTTGTATGTACCAAGTCGACCCGGGACTAGCCGTTGGACTGTTTTTTGGTATAAAGTCTATTCATTTCCAACCTTTTTGGGGGCTTGATATATGAACTTTTGAGACCATTTTGGAGCCAAAGAAAGAGGAAGAAGTTAGAAAGGCTAGAGGGCTTTTTGGAAATCAAATGCTTGAGTTTTAAAAAGGTACATGTTACTTGTCATTTTGATTTCCATTAAAATTAGAATCTATGCATGTTTAAATCTTTGTATTTTCTTTTATGCATGATTTCTAGTTTTTAAAGAGATGTTTAGCAAACTCAAAATCATCTTTGGTAAATTAGATTGGTTTGCAAACTCTCTTAACTAAATCACATACATTCTTAGATTTTAATATTCATACAACTTGTTTAGTTCATTTCTTCAAAGTTGTTTGAATCTTTTATGTGATTAGTTTTATCTTCAATCATCTTTTTCTAAGCTTTGATTTTAAAATGCATCAAGCATTCATTTAGGAGCTTCATTGTAGAAATTGATTGAAGTAAAGCATTCATACACTTGTGCACACACTTTAGCTTGTTTTAGTGTATGTTTGTAATTTGTTATCCACTTTCATATTAGCCTATTTAAGAGGCAACTTCATTGAGCTTAAATTGTATCTCTTAGAGTGTTCTTTTGTGAAGACACCTTCTTAGAGAAATCTTCATGTGTAAAGGTTATTGCTTAGCCTAAGAAAAGCATCTTGTAAAGGTTATTGCTTAGCCTAGAAAAGCACATTGAGAGGTTGTTGTTTAGCCTAGAAAAACAACATTGTAAGGGTTATTGCTTAGCCTATTGAAAAGCATAAATAGTGGAAATCTGGTGGGGTGATTGGATCACAAGCCGCTAGTGGACGTAGGCATTGAGGCCGAACCACTATAAACCTTTGTGTTGTGGTGCATGCTTTTGTGGTGATTGTTTATATTAGCTTCCGCATATTGTTTGATTAACCATCACATGTGACTAGTTTATGTTAAGAAGTTAAATTTGTCTTAAAATTGGTCATAATTGAAGCTCACCCTATTCACCCCCCCTCTAGGGTTAGGATCCAAGGACTTTCAGTTACCTTCTCACCATTGGACAAGAAATGTGTGGTCCGAATTGCTGAAAATTCTCATCTAGTCTTTGTCCAATGTGTAGAGGAAAATTTTGTTTGGGATCAAGGTGGATTCCTTGTTGAGTACCTAATAGTGTAGCTTTTTTCTCTGTTTCTTGTGCTTTTAGTGTGTTTTGTCTAACCATGGACAGGGTTTCTAAAAAGTTTCAAATTCTCAGGTAACTTCTTCACTTTACCCTCCGAGACTTGTAATCCTCATGTTTCATAAGTTTCATTGCATTTCATTCATTTTAACATCGAGGACGATGTTCATACTAGGTTGGGGGGTGGGGACAAGAGCACTTGTCTGTTGTCACACATAATTTTTACACATTTGTTTTTGGTTTTGAGTTTTTTTTTTAGGAAAAATTTATAATTTTTTTCCAAATTTTTGCTATTTCTATTGGTTTTAGGGTTTTTGAAAGAAAAAGGAAATTTCAAGAGAATTTTTATAAAACAAAGATACCTCAAAATTTGGAATTTTTGAAGCTTTGGGCGAGGAGAGAAATATAATGGTTTGCTATTTTGTTTAAGGAAAGGATTTTTGGAAAAGTGTTGAATTTTTATCCCTCACTTTTACACAGTCTGTATACGTTTTCAAGGTTTTGAATGTGAAGCTATGATTTTTGTTTTCTTTGACGATTGGATTGTAAATATGATGGAAAACTAATCCTTAGTTTCACAGTTTCCTGGTTTATATGGGTGGTTTGATCAGCCACAAACCGTTGAATTAATTTAGTCACGTGAAAATGATTGCCTATTGTTGGGGACCGTAAAAAAAAATTAAAAAATTAAAAAAGAATAGAAAAAAGGTGTTTAGTTATAAATCTTGAAAAGAATAAAAAGTTGTGTGACTAGTTTGAGTTTGTAGCCTTTTTAACTCGAGCTAGTAAGCTCGCAGGGGTATTTACATAAGTAGTGCCCTAAAGACATCTGTCTTGGGAGTCATTGGCTTAATGCTCGTTACATGGGTTAATTAGTGTTGACACCAAAAATGTCACTTTGCCTTTTCAACATCAAGAAGCTATATGAAGCCGCTTCCTACTACAAACAGGTAATGCCGCTTCATGCATCAGATCTTGTCAGAATCAAACAAAAACTGCAAGATCCTCCAAGACAACCAAAAGAGAGGTTCACATGAAGTTTCAGGCCATTCCAACATCATTTGGCCTAACTTCACTCCTCCGGCAACTGAAAAGGCGCTCCTGGCGGCGAAGGTGTCAAAGACATCAAAACTTCGATCAGAGCTTATGGATGGTCTCAAACTACCTCCAAAAGGCTCCATGTCAAATTTCAAGTCAAACTGACAACGTTTGACCCTCCATCAACCCTTGAACAGCAAAGTCAAGCCTCTCGGCGGCGAGAACCACCGAGGCCATCACTCATCAAACGGAGCACATGGGCGGCTTCAACATGCTTCAAAAGGGCTGCACGTCAAATTTCAGGTCATTCCAACAACGTTTGACCCGACTTTGACGCTCCGAAACAAAATCAAGGCTACCAGCGGCAGAGCATCCCGGGACAATGACATTCAAAACGGAGCCAATGGATCATCTAAAAATGACTCCAATAGGTTACCTGTCAAATTTTAGGTCAATCGGACATCGGCTGACTGCACATCAGAGCGCGACATCTTCTTCGCGGCGAAACCAAGGCTAGCTGCGACGAGATCCCAAACGGCTTCAAAACTCAAGCAAAAGCCCATGGTTGGTCCTATCTACTGCTCGGGAGGCTTCACCTCAAATTTGAGGTCATTCCGACATCATTTGACCTAGTTTCGACTCTTGACCAAAAATTGACAACTCTGCGCGGCAGGGTCTTTGGCTTTTCCGAAAAATAAGAAACTTTGTGGTCCGGTTTTGCATGACTTCTCGTCTGGTTTTCTTCAAGAGAATCAAGCAAAAAAAAAGAGGAAAATGTCAAGAAAAATACAGTAGAAAAAAAAGAAACAAAAAACTCGAAAAACGGCAGACGAAACGGCGACCAAAGGGGACCAAACCCCATGGTCGCCGGTGACCCTTGTAGTCCGGGTGGCCGAATTTCTGCCAGAAGACTCATTTTCCATCCTTTTTCACGTTTCGGGAGTTCCAGCCCCTGTGATTTCCTGAAAATCTGATTTTTGATGCTCGAAATCGACCGATCTCCGTCTACATCTTGGATCCGCCGTCAAAAGCATAAAATCGTCAATGATTGCTCCAAGATCACCAACCAGCTGACCAAGAAAGTGCACTTTCTGTCTGACCGATCGAGAAATTGACAAGACAGATGGTACTGGCCTGCTGTTAGCAATCTATGTCTGAAGTTGCATGATCATCCGACATCGATCAACATGAGGATCCATTGTCGATCATCGCAAGAAGAATTCCAAAAGACACGGCACGGCCCACGACTCTTCAAATCCCCGGCGACCACTTAGTGCTGTTATTTGACCCAACTAAATGCGATCATTAACTCATTATTTTGGACGGCCCAATCAGAAGCAAGGAAATGAGAGTTACAAGTCAAAGTCATCATGGCATTAAAGCCATGAAACTCCTCTCATCAAGGAGATTAAAGGTGATTAAATGCCCATCATTCTCTACCGGCCAATCAGATTCAAGGAAAAAGGAGTTACAAATTCAAGAAATAAAAACTTGTAACTCCACCCATCGTGAAGCTTTAAAGCCATCAAATGCTCATAAACCCTCCTAAATGGCTAGTAAAGGCCTATAAATAGGAGAGCATTCCAAGAAGAACGGATCAGAAAAATCAGCCTGAAAGATCGTCCAAAATTCCCGGAAGCTCTGCTATTCTGAAGAAACTCTGCTGCAACAAACACCATAAGGTGATTGAAGCCCCTTGGGGGGCGCTCCCCCCCCCAAGGCAAAGCCCTCTCTTCTACTATTCAACATGGCCTAGACGTGGCTTTTCAATCCGTGTCTTCATTTTTTATTGGATATAGGACCTTCCCTTGGTCTTTATCCTCTAAAAAAACTGAAGTCCAAAGCAAGCCAAATGAAAAGCATCGTATGTTCTCATCTGAAGGACGATGGCGAAGTCCATACATGACTTTCGACCATCGATCTAAACGTGTCCCTGTAATCTCCTGAGAAGTCAGATTCATTTTCTTGCGTTTCTATTGTATTTTGTATTTTCTTCAAAAGACAAAAAAAATTCACAATTCTTGTCTTTCATTTTGATGAGATTTGTAAATCGCCTTCTACGGCACAAAATCGCCTCTCACGGCATTCAAAAAAAAAAAAACCTTGTCTCTTTTCTTAAATATATGTGCAATGGAAAGTTATGAAAAAGATTGATTTCCTTTCTACTTGCGAAGGTGGATCTCCGGATCACCATTTCTAAATTCCAAGTATAATAGAAAATCTGCATACCCATACAAAAAAATGTTGATATCCGCCTTTCTCTCCCCTCCTTCCCTCCATTCGGCCTTTTCGGTGACCCCGGGGACGGATGGGGGAGGAGCGGAAGGAATCGGGTCCATCAAGTTGGCATACTCGGTGGTGTAAGTCCATGGGGATCCGAACCCTAGAGGGGGGGTGAATAGGGTGAGCTTCTTTTATGACCAATTTTAACAATTTTAACTTCTTTAAAACAAACTAGTCATAAGTGATGATTATCAAACAATATGCGGAAGCTAATAAAAACAATCACCACAAAGCAAGCACCATCACACAAGTATTTATAGTGGTTCGGCCTCAATGCCTACATCCACTACCGGCTTGTGATCCAACACCCCACCGGATTTCCACTATTTATGCTTTTCAATAGGCTAAGCAATAACCTTTACAATATGCTTTCCAAGGCTAAGCAATAACCTTACAATGATGTTTTTCAAGGCTTAACATCAACCTATACATTATGCTTTTATAGGCTAAGCAATAACCTCTTCAACCAAAGGTTGGTTATCTCACTAATTTAGTGTCTAACATACACTTGATGGAGATTCAATTAAGCTCATTACATTGCCTCTTAAATAGGCGGATATGGAAGTGAAAATCTAATACACACTCACACTATGAATGCAAAGATGAAAACAAATGAAGTGTGTGTGTGTGGTCCTCAATCATTTTGAAAATGAAAGTTCATAAATGTATGCCTAAGGCTTTTGAAAGTTTTAGCTCATAAAACATTTATGATTGAGGAAGTAATGCAATCACATGTTAAAAGTAACAACTTGTTAATGATATCAAAGTTACACAAGTTGTATGAAATGGATTAGCTCTAAACATGTGATGCATAGGGATGTCAATCAAATCATCAATGAAGCTCAAAACATAAAAATAGATTTGATTGAAATTAGGGGACAAATCATATGTAATTATAAATACAACTTGAAAATGATTTACCTATCAAAGTGATGCAAGTTGTGAAACTTTAAAACAATAATACACATATGATTTGTAATGATGTTGAATCCAAAACATAAGATACATTTGAGAGAGATTTTCTTATGATGGAAAAACAACACCCAAAGATTCAACAAAGTATATGAATCATGTTACATCTTTCATTAACATGATCTACTTAGATTTACCAATAAAGTACTACTTTGATGAATCAATGGTGATGTATCCAAAACAATAGATCTATTCAAAATATAGAATATGCTAAGGATACAACATATCATATATTAACATGTTACAAAGATTTACCAATGATAAAACAAAACATGAAAACATATGATTTGTAAAGAAGTTGAATCCAAAACATAAGTTAGTTTTGAGAGAGATGTTCTTATGATGGAAAACAACAACCAAAGATTCAACCAAGTATATGGATCATGTTACATATGATTTACCAAAGTTCTTTCATTAACATGATCTACTTTGATTTACCAATTCAAGTACTACTTGGATTGAATCATGTGATGTTATATCCAAAACAATAAATCAACTCAAAACATAAAATATGTTAAGGACACAACACAAACATAGTTTAACATGCTAGAAATGATTTACCAAAAATAAAACAAGAGCATGCAAACATATGATTAAGAAAGGAAGAGCCTACTTGGTAGTTTAACTTCATTAATCCAAGCTTTAGCTTTCCTAATCATCCCCTTCATCCCTTGGTTCTTTTCCCTTTTGATATGCCTCAAATCCTCTCAAGGAGGGGTTAAAAATTCCCAACTTTTGGCAAGGGAAAGAACTCATATTTATAGGGAAAAGTGGCCAACGGCTAGTTCTCGGTCGACCGAGAAACAGGCCTCGGTCGACCGAGAACACACAACGGTCATATTTCTGACCGTTGGTGCTCCCAGGCAATTTTTGCCTGCAGTTGTCTCGGTCGACCGAGACCTGCCTCTCGGTCGACCGACGACACTGCCGGGACAACCCCCTTTTTGCAAAATTTCCAACTTTTGCACTTTTCAAAGTTATTTCTTTGGGGGACCTTTTGGCCACTAAATCAAGCTTGGAAAACATGTTTTAAAGATTTTAAAGGTTTTTAAAACATGACATAAAAAGCCTAAAAAGTTTCAAAACTTTTAAAACAAAGGCTTGCTTGATTTCTTGAAAACTCTTTTCTAAAACAAATGCATCCAAGATTTAAAAACAAATCATGCATAAAACAAGATCTTAAAAACAATGCATGAATAAATCAAGATTTCAAGTTTACTTTAAAACCAATGCAAGTGTGTAAATCAAATGATGCTAGAATGATATGCATCCATCAAATTGCAATCTAGAAAATTCCTAACAATCTCCCCCTTTGCAATTTGATGGCAAACACACTCACCACTGACAATACACACTTAGTCTTCAGCTCCCCCTCAGCTGGACAAGGCTTGAAATCTTCTTGGATGCTTCTTCTCATAGCTTGGGCTCTTGGACTTCAATCTTCATGATGCTTGGAGCTTGATCAACCTTCAAGCTTTCTTTCTTCTTTCTTTCTTTATCCAAGCATCTTCTTTAGCTCCAAGCTTCTTTCTTCTATTAGCTCTCCCCCTTTGACCATGCCTCTTTCTCCCTTTGGCAAGGTATGCATTCTCTCCCTTTGTAGAAGATCATACATAACTCTCCCCTTTGGAAGCTTGGACTTTCTCTTCACCCTTTTGAGAACTTGCATAATTTCTCCCCCTTTGCCATTAAATTGCAAAGGTACCTACACACATGAAACAAGGAAAATACCATTAGTAGCACCTGTTAACAAATGAAATCGAAGATGAAATCCATAACAGGCTATCATGTGAGGTAGTAGTCTCTAAGGGTTCAAAGGCAATCCTAGGGTCAATTTGATCACAACTAATACTTCCTATGAAGGTTTACACTCCCCCTCAATCCATTCTCTTCTTTTGTCAAACTTTTGACAAAGATTTAACTATTAGGTACAAGAAGAAGATGGTTTAACCAAGTGAGGGTCAACTTCAAAGAAAGGATTAGATTCATTTAACTATCAAGCTCATATGATCAAATTGCCAAAAGAAAGCAAGGTCTATGGGAAAAGCCATCATGGATATCAATTGGAAAGACAAAGAATACCAATTGAGATTTAGGATATGACTATTTAAATCAATCACTCTAAAATGGATTTAAAAATATACCTATTAGGAAAAATCCAAATTAGAGCTATCCATGATATGGGGTTTACTCAAACATAGCATCAATCAATATTACTTATGAAAATCAAATGCTATGTAAGATTTTGAAAATCATTTCATTCAATCAATAAATATGACTTATTAAGGTGCATGAAAGAGTGAAATGAAATTCAAACATGAAGCCAACCTCAACTAATAACCAACCAATATTATGAACACATAAACATGGTGGTCATGAGATATACCTATATGAGCAAAGAGAGGTGGCAACAAGAGCATAATGATGCTAATGGTGTGTGACATGGAACAACCATATTACTTATCAAGTTCAATCCAATGCACACAAGATTTATCACATTCACAAGAAATCAAATCAATCAAACATTATACCAATTGAAACTAATTGAATTTGATAACATGATAAAAAGCAAGAATGTGACAAAAATTCCATCAATCATCATAAATGCATATTCATCACTTTTAAGGATATGACTATTGAGCATAGTGATGAACAAGATAAATTGCAATGCAAAAAGATATTACTTGGTAATGCATGCAATTTTCAAAGTGTCAAAATCATATGAATTCAACATCTAAGATGTCCATCAAACATATAGAAATATGAGGAATGGATTTCAAAGAGTTTCATATGATCAAGATCACTACTATGAAGTTGAAACATGTATAAGAATGAAAACACTTAGAAAATACACATGAATCAACATCATAACCATCCAAATAGAAATGACTATAAAAGCATAGAGGATGGATTTTAGTTCTAGTATGGTTTCTACAAATGTAATAAATAACACAACCATACATAGAACACTTTGACATTTGCATAGAGAGGATCAATCAACACTCAAGATCTAACTCATACCATATCATCAATAAAGAATATAACTATGTAAGCACAAGAAGGTATGAAGTTAGAGAGACATCATGGATCACATAAAGATGAAGATGGACCACATAAATGGATATACCTATTAAGAACAATGGTTTAATTCCAATTCATCTAAAATGATTCATTAAGTTATCATGTAACATCTCCACTCTTAGCAAATGCACTAAGCTTACAATGCAATGGAAAAAGATATGAGGTTTATATCAAATGAACTTAGCACATAAAATCACATATGTACTTAAAAAGCTCAAATACAAGATTTTACTATAAAGCACATAAACACTCATTAATTTGCATTAAAGAAACTATATACCATAATAGGCACAAACATGCAAATCAATGAAATCATATCCAACCAAGCAAAGTAAGATATCAAAATCAATTTGCATAAAGAATGTAACTCAATGAGCAAAGATGCAAATTGTTTGTAAACATTATTTCCTTTCAAAAGATACAATCATAATAAGGCACAAGGAAATAAATTCAAGGAAAATGCTTCTATAAATATAACTAATAAAGCTTAGAACATTTTCCAAAGTTTCTCAAATCACTTCAATGTATGAAACTCCAACAAAGAATCATTTATAGAATTAAGAGCAAGTGATTTTGAAAAACAAGAAGTGTACTATTGTAAAGTTTTCAATTTGTAAAAACAATAGACACTTACAAATTTTCCATATCAAAAGATATAACTTGTAAATCAATGGAAAACAAAAAAAGCTTCAAATCATTTGATTTACAAAAAGGATCTAACTATGACAATCATCAAATGATTTTCCAACATCAATTGATCATGAGAAACTAGCTATGAAAGCATTTGTAATCACAATCAATTGATCATGAATAGATATGCACAACAAGAGATATTACTATATTAACAACATGCAAATCCATCATGAAAAAATTGCAATCAAGGATTTTGAAAACCATGAGATATAACTATAAAAGTTCATGAAGACAAAATCAAATGATCACAAAGAAACATTGCATTTTAAAAGATGTGACTTTAAAGAAACAAAATGCAAATGTAACATGACCAACAAAAAGATATAACTAAAAAGCATAGGTTGGTCTAGGGGTATCAAGGCCTAAGGTTACTCAAATAGTCTACCTTTGAAAATACACCTAAGGTCTTGAAAAGGTGTCCTTGAGAGATCACTATTAGGACTCACCAACTCTAGAAGATATAACTTGTAAAAGTCTTAGAGTGGTGCAAAGAGGCTAGGGAAAATATCATTTTCAAACATAGTGGAAATCTTTAAAAAGATATGCAATAAAAAAAAACACAACACTAGGGTTCAAATCTAGCAAGGATCAACTCCGGGTTGTTAAGCCCTAAAATGGAGTAACCAGCTCTGATACCACTTGTAAGTCCATGGGGATCCGAACCCTAGAGGGGGGGTGAATAGGGTGAGCTTCTTTTATGACCAATTTTAACAATTTTAACTTCTTTAAAACAAACTAGTCATAAGTGATGATTATCAAACAATATGCGGAAGCTAATAAAAACAATCACCACAAAGCAAGCACCATCACACAAGTATTTATAGTGGTTCGGCCTCAATGCCTACATCCACTACCGGCTTGTGATCCAACACCCCACCGGATTTCCACTATTTATGCTTTTCAATAGGCTAAGCAATAACCTTTACAATATGCTTTCCAAGGCTAAGCAATAACCTTACAATGATGTTTTTCAAGGCTTAACATCAACCTATACATTATGCTTTTATAGGCTAAGCAATAACCTCTTCAACCAAAGGTTGGTTATCTCACTAATTTAGTGTCTAACATACACTTGATGGAGATTCAATTAAGCTCATTACATTGCCTCTTAAATAGGCGGATATGGAAGTGAAAATCTAATACACACTCACACTATGAATGCAAAGATGAAAACAAATGAAGTGTGTGTGTGTGGTCCTCAATCATTTTGAAAATGAAAGTTCATAAATGTATGCCTAAGGCTTTTGAAAGTTTTAGCTCATAAAACATTTATGATTGAGGAAGTAATGCAATCACATGTTAAAAGTAACAACTTGTTAATGATATCAAAGTTACACAAGTTGTATGAAATGGATTAGCTCTAAACATGTGATGCATAGGGATGTCAATCAAATCATCAATGAAGCTCAAAACATAAAAATAGATTTGATTGAAATTAGGGGACAAATCATATGTAATTATAAATACAACTTGAAAATGATTTACCTATCAAAGTGATGCAAGTTGTGAAACTTTAAAACAATAATACACATATGATTTGTAATGATGTTGAATCCAAAACATAAGATACATTTGAGAGAGATTTTCTTATGATGGAAAAACAACACCCAAAGATTCAACAAAGTATATGAATCATGTTACATCTTTCATTAACATGATCTACTTAGATTTACCAATAAAGTACTACTTTGATGAATCAATGGTGATGTATCCAAAACAATAGATCTATTCAAAATATAGAATATGCTAAGGATACAACATATCATATATTAACATGTTACAAAGATTTACCAATGATAAAACAAAACATGAAAACATATGATTTGTAAAGAAGTTGAATCCAAAACATAAGTTAGTTTTGAGAGAGATGTTCTTATGATGGAAAACAACAACCAAAGATTCAACCAAGTATATGGATCATGTTACATATGATTTACCAAAGTTCTTTCATTAACATGATCTACTTTGATTTACCAATTCAAGTACTACTTGGATTGAATCATGTGATGTTATATCCAAAACAATAAATCAACTCAAAACATAAAATATGTTAAGGACACAACACAAACATAGTTTAACATGCTAGAAATGATTTACCAAAAATAAAACAAGAGCATGCAAACATATGATTAAGAAAGGAAGAGCCTACTTGGTAGTTTAACTTCATTAATCCAAGCTTTAGCTTTCCTAATCATCCCCTTCATCCCTTGGTTCTTTTCCCTTTTGATATGCCTCAAATCCTCTCAAGGAGGGGTTAAAAATTCCCAACTTTTGGCAAGGGAAAGAACTCATATTTATAGGGAAAAGTGGCCAACGGCTAGTTCTCGGTCGACCGAGAAACAGGCCTCGGTCGACCGAGAACACACAACGGTCATATTTCTGACCGTTGGTGCTCCCAGGCAATTTTTGCCTGCAGTTGTCTCGGTCGACCGAGACCTGCCTCTCGGTCGACCGACGACACTGCCGGGACAACCCCCTTTTTGCAAAATTTCCAACTTTTGCACTTTTCAAAGTTATTTCTTTGGGGGACCTTTTGGCCACTAAATCAAGCTTGGAAAACATGTTTTAAAGATTTTAAAGGTTTTTAAAACATGACATAAAAAGCCTAAAAAGTTTCAAAACTTTTAAAACAAAGGCTTGCTTGATTTCTTGAAAACTCTTTTCTAAAACAAATGCATCCAAGATTTAAAAACAAATCATGCATAAAACAAGATCTTAAAAACAATGCATGAATAAATCAAGATTTCAAGTTTACTTTAAAACCAATGCAAGTGTGTAAATCAAATGATGCTAGAATGATATGCATCCATCAAATTGCAATCTAGAAAATTCCTAACAGGTGGGACTTCGCTCATTTGAGAATGCGATGCTTGAATTCTTAGGCTCCTTTCTAGTTGGAGGCCTAGTCGCAGCTATTGTTCTTATCGGAGAATGGACCATCTTTTCTCTTTGATGAGTCCGATAGGGATATCAAAAAAAAAACTCTTCAAAAAAAAACTCCTTCAAAAACAAAAATTTCCGTTTTGGAATCAAATTTGAGAAACTTTGGTCCCCTCCTTTTCCGATTTCGTGCTCGCAGAAATGTTTGCGCCCTTATTCGGATTGGGACACCGCTCGTTCCCTTTGATGAATCCATTAAAAAATAAAAACATTTTTCAAAACCCACTAAGGTTGCACCAATTGCGTTTTTTGACCAAAGTAGATCTAAGAAAAGCCTTGTCCAGAGTGTGGAGGCAGCTAGACTGTTCGAGGCAAGGGTCCTCCAAAGGGGTTCATTAAGTAATCCTACCCTTACTTGGGGCTGATCTATCTACTAAGGTTTCATAAGACCGAATTGAAAACCTTTGTGTTTCTTTAAAAAAAAAAAACAAAAAATTTTCAAGAAAACAGCTTTAAAAAAAAATCGTCGTCTTTAGGTTTACATCTGAGAAATCATGGTTCCTTCCCTTTCGAATAAAAGCTCGTGGAAATTGCTTGTAGCTTGCGTTCGGATTGGAATACCATTTGCTCTCTTTTATGAATCCGATTTTGACCTTTCAAAAAAATCACATCTCGTGTCTATTCCAAGGATGCGATTTGCAACATTTGTGCCTAGCGGTGCTAGTACGCCCTTCTGGGTCTACTGTATTCGTGATCGACACATTTGTATCTCCAACCTTATATCATCTTACCTCAAGTGAGCCTCGCTTCTCGGTAATTTGAATTAAGGTCTACAATTGCTTCTAGCAGTCCCTGGAATTTTCGCTCTGAGCCTCATGTACTTGCGTTCAGAACAATTGTATCCTTTATGGCTTTTTGCCTTCTTCACCTCGCTTGGACTGGGCCATGTTCCTTTGAGCGATTTGAAAACACAAAACCATAGTTCTTTCCTATTTATGATCACTATATTCTTGTGATTACTAATGGACGTGGTCTTGTTTCAGAAGTTTCCCAAAACTAACAATGGCAGCTTCATTAACCATCACTTTCGATGAGAACAAGTACTAGCTCATGCTCCAAGAGAAGCAGAACAACCGCACTCATAAGCGCCCTACTAGCTGCCGAAGCGTCACCTCCCTTGGCAAATCTCAGAACACCGGGTCGACCTCTACTCCCCTTACTATCATCTTCGGGTCGCTGGGACCGTTCCCACTTCCCGTAGAAGAAACCGCACCTGCTAAGAAGCGAAAGATCGCCCCGCAACATGTCACTGCCATGACACCAAGGGAGAACACGAAGAAGCCTGAAGCCCGTGGCAATCCCACGAAGCCTCAACCTACAAAGAACCAGGTCTACCCTAAGACTTGGTCCCCGAGACCTTCACAAAAAAAGGAGGTCTCGAGCATCTGCAAAGCCAGCATGCCTGGCCCCTCTCAAAGAAAACTGGTTCTATACTCTTGCATACATGAAGGAGGAGAAACCAGTCTCTTGCCTGACGAAGAAGTCAACCCACCATGAATCGGCTTGTTCCTACAAGCCAAAAATCAAATCGTACATTATAAGGCCTCTGCAAGAACCTGCCAAGGCCTGCAGTCCTGCAGTTCAGCCAGACAACACGTTATTCACTTCGAGATCCTGATGGGAGCTATCGCAGTTCAAGATGCCCTCAAGATCCATCTCTTTACAAGTACCCTAAAAGGATCGGCCTTCGATTGGTACTCCACTTTGCCAGAGAACTCCATCCAAAATTGGGCAATGCTAGAGACACTTCCTGACTCACATCAAAGGTGAGGATCATCCTGTTACTATGGCACAACTCAGCAGCCTAAAACAGGGAGAGAATGAGTCAACGTACGACTTTATTCCCAAGTGGAAGGCAATGGAGTACAACTGTTCAGATGTATTGCCACAAGCGTCGCTCGTCGACATTTGCCGTAACAACATGAGAAAAAGGATCCGTTCCATGATTATCGACAACAAATCAAAGAACCTGGGAGAACTCTTAGAAGCTTCCATGGAGACTGAAACGGTGATCAAAGACCTCAACGGTCAGCAGTCATCAAAAAAAGAGTCGACTACCATTACGACCTCAAAGCCAAAGAAAAAGGAGGTTATTAATGTGCAAACCAAGTCAGCTCCTCAACAGCCATAGAAAGCTGCAGATAAGAAACCTGAACTCTCCGAAGCCTTCAAAGAACGAGTAGAAAAGAAATACCTGTTCGATGAAGATGTTGAAGAAATTTTCTAGGCTCTCATAGCAAATGGAAAACTCACCTTGCCTGAGCCCAAAAGACCGGGAGATGTTGGCAAAACCAATGATCCTCGGTATTGTCCCTAGCACCAGATGATCTCGCATCCTCTCAATCAATGCTTTGTTGTGAGAGAAAAGATCAACGAGATGTGGAAAAATGGGGCCATCAATTTTGACAAAAACTATGGGCCTGCCTCCGTCAACATGGTGTCGTATGGACAAACTTTCGAGTCACCAAAGGAGAAGACCACTACTTCCTTTAAGGTGATAAAAATGACCCAGACGTCCCAAGAGTTTGTTCCTTATCCAACATCAGACGGACAACCCATATGGGTGCATGCCGATCTCCTAGAAGATGAAAATTGGGAGATCATCAAATCAAAGCCTACCGCTCAACAGCGAAGGCAAGCCAAGAGACAACTCCGCAAGCTCAAACAGCAGGAGAAAGCTCAACCAAAGCAAGAAGTCCCTGAAAAGACAGAGACCTGTTCCACTGCTTCGCTAGGGGCAACGGAAGAATCCAAGGCTTCCAAGGTGGTAAGAAAATTCACCCTTGGTGATTTCATGCCACCTCAATTAGAAATGAAACTGCGCAAGGGGCATCATACTCTTACAATTTGGTAATTGGATTCTCCATGGATGGATACGAGTCCAGTGACACCGCCAGTGACATTGATGAGTGGGAGGAATCCCTTGAAACAGGAGAATACCTCTCCGACAAAGAATGGATTCCCGAATCTCATCTTATGTCGGTAATCTGGTATAACCCATATCAGTAACAAGGATCCTGGTCTGATGATGAAGAAGACCAAGAGGATGTTCAAGAAAATCTTGTTGACTCAGCACCCTTCAACGCTCTAGTGGAACCCAATCATGTTGAACCACAAGGGGCAGACGAAGAAGAAGATTTGGCTCCCATGCCTGATCTTGAAGAGTATATGATGGTCTTACAACACCTTGCCTTAGAACAAGAGCAGGATCTTCGCAATCAAAATTTGGAACCGCAAGTCCCTGAAAATCGGCAGGTACCTCCCCCTTCAACTCCTGAAAATGGAGAAAACCGTTGGATAGAAGATCCTCTCACATCCGTTGATGAGCTCGACTCCCAACAATCCATTCTGGGGGGATCTCCTATCAGGGCAACTTGCAATGTGATAGTTCAGGATGATAGCGCCTCTGAAGCATCATCTACCGAAGACACGTACTCTCCGGCTACACCTGATAGTATATCTTCAGGAGCTACATTTTCTCAGGCGACTTCCACTGAGATAACACCTTCTCAGCCTTCGTCCCCTAAAACTGTGACATCACAACTCACAGCCCTTCCGACCGATCATCCTGAAGAAACTTCAGCCGATGAAGACCTGGTCAATTGGTCCCAGATACCTGACTCATAGGAGACGTCTGGACCGACAAATTACTCAATGAAGGAGAAAAGTTGCTGGATGTTGTTCAGGACCTGTTCCCGGAAAATGCTCCATGCAACGCAATCACTGAGGATGGGGACTCTGCTGCAGACACATCTTCAGCAAATGAAAATGATCAACCCTTGGATCCTAAGGACGATCTTCCAAATGAACACCCTTCTCAAGAAGCTCTTGAAGTTGGTAAAGGTACTCGTTCTGGCCGGGATTACCACAAAAATTACAACCAATCTTCTTCTTCTTCTTATGTAAATCCTTCGGGAACACAAAATGTAAACGCCCCAATTGGCAACAATAATGAACATGCAGGCCCGAAGGAGGCTTTCAAGTATGACTTGATTGAGCACTTTAAACACATACCTGCACGACTGCATATCCTTGACTTATTACAAATGTCTCCACAAACTCGTGATAGTCTCATTTTAGAGTTGCAAAGGATGAATGTGGATGTCGACAAACATACCCCACAAGTCCTACAAATTGAAATGGACTAAGGGTCAAAAAATCGAATACTCCCTCAAAGGGAGAAAAGAATAAAATCGAGGGATCAAGCATTCAATGCCTCTCGGTTCAGAAAGCAGCAAGTGCAACCATCGCCTTCAGGAAGGATGACCTCCTACTAGGCGAGACAAAGCACAACCGACCTCTGTACTTCATAGGGTACATCAAAGAAATGCCGATACACAGAGTCCAGATCGACCCAGGTTCTGCACTCAACCTCATCTCTACTTCGGCACTTGAAGAGCTGTGCATCCCGCCTAGTAAGTTGAGTCACACGTTTGTATCCATCTTTGGATATGATGGGACCGCTCAAAGGCATATCGGCAAAATCAGGTTCAAGTTCCAAATCGGTGATCTTATCTCTGAAGTCACTGTGTATGCAATAAGAACCCCTTCATGCTACAACATCTTTCTTGGACACCCCTAGATACACGAGAATGGTGTCGTCCCTTTAACTCTACATCAATGCATCAAGTTCGTTGGGAACGACGGCTTAATACATTGAGTGTTTGCAGACAAAAAGCCCTTCAAAGGCAAAGAAGTCCATTTTGCATATGCTCAGATGTACAAAGATGAAGAAGAAGGAAAGGAGGAAGAAACAACGCCCTTTGCCAAAAATCTCCAGAAAGATAAAGGCAAGGCTCCTCAGCAATCATCAGGAGAAAACAAACCTTCCTGCAAATTCGAAGAGAGAGATCCATCTCCCTTCGTTGTCTCTCTCAAATCTTCAAAGCCTTTGGTCATAACAAGCAAAGCGAAGAAGATAAAACAAAAGTCTGGGGGCAAGCTTGTTGTCTCTTTCGTGTCTATCGTACAAGACACGGATTCAGAGTCAGATCCAGAAGACGACACACCGTTAAGCCAAGTTGACACTCAGTTAGTTCAGCCTGCTCTACCTCCAATAGAGACACCTGCTGACATAGAAGATCCTACGTCTGCTTCCTTTGTTGTTCCGGCAACTTTAGCAGAAGAGAGGCCAATCTTCTTCCACAGATCAGAAGCTTCTTCATCAAATTCCATGCTTAAACCTTTCCAAAATGAAGGTATGCCTCAACTATTTCTATATAGTCATGTGGCACAAGCTATTATGAAGAAAATGGGTTATGACACTCAAAACCCAATAGGTCTGGGGCAAGGTCGCGGTATTCTCACACCACTGGAGCCCACCTTAACCAAAAGTCGACTGGAAGATTGGAGACTCTACGGTCATGTAGAAAAATCTTCACATGGGTTGGGGGTATGATCCTGACACTCCCATGAGACAGTTAACACAAATGCCGAGGAGTCGATTTGCCGACCAAGCCACAACATCTCATGCCCTTGAAGACATCGATCTCCCAGGATATCTCTTTGAAGAATCACCCATCAAGGATCCAGGAAGCTCTACCAATTGGTACGATTTCTTTGATGATGAAGATGAATTATCCGCTGAAACAGACATGTGGCATTCTGACCCAGAAGAACTATCGTCTCCAAAAGAAGTGCCCTACTTCGACCCAATTTCAACAGGCGATTGGGACCATCTCATAGCAAGCCTTGAGAAGATCACCGATCCTGAAAATCCATGGCCAGAAATAAAACCTTGGTCTGAAAATATCCTTGAAACTCCAGAAGGTTTCGTTGAGTTGGAAGCCTTCGAAAATATTGTGGAGGAACCACCTTTGAACCTTCCAACAGAAGATCATGTTCAAAAGTTACCCGAGTTTTCCCTTTTCTTCGTGAGTTTGTCGATTGGTTTACATGGTCTTATACTGAAATGCCGGGCTTAGATCCCAAGATAGTAGTCTACAAACTCAATCTACAGAAAGATATCAAGCCTGTCAAACAAGGCCAAAAGAAGATTCCATCCTCATGTGATGGACAAAATTGAACAAGAAGTTCAGAAACTCAGAAGCGTTGGCTTCATCCGTGAGGAACAACATCCTGAATGGTTGGCCAACATTGTCCCAGTGACAAAGAGAAATGGGCAAATCCGGGTCTATATTGATTATAAAGACCTAAATGGCGCTTGCCCCGAAGATGAGTTCCCGCTTCCCATACCAGAGGTGATGATTGACAACACTTGTGGATTTGAGCAAATGACAATCATGGATGGATTCTCTGGCAACAATCAGACAAAGATGCATCCTAAAGATGAAAAACACACATCATTTCGGACCCCATTTGGCGTGTATTGCTACACTGTCATGCCATTTGATCTGAAAAATGCTGGTGCCACATATCAGAGGGCTACGATGAAGATATTCCAAGATATGCAACAAAAGACGGTCGAATGTTACTTTGATGACCTCGCCGTCAAAAGCAGAAGAAAAGAGGACCATCTGAAAGACCTTCGGGAAGTCTTCCTCCGACTTTGCAAACACAAACTGCGAATGAATCCCCTGAAATGCTTCTTCGGCGTCTCGTCGGGTAAGTTCCTCGGATTCATAGTCCGGAAAGCTGGAATAGAACTTGACCCCATCAAAGTCAAGGCTATTCTACAAATGTCGTCTCTAAAAACCTTAAGAGAACTGAAAGGACTTCTAGGAAAATTGGCATACATCAGACGGTTCATCTCCAATCTCTCAGGGAAATGCCATCCTTTCTCTCGATTGATGAAGAAAGGTATGAACTTTGTTTGGGATGCTGAATGTGAAGTAGCATTTCAAGATATCAAGTCATACCTGACAAAACCTCCAGTGTTGGCTGCCCCCACCACTGGAAAACCATTCATCTTGTACACAAGAGCTCTCGAGCATTCTCTGGACGCTCTGCTTGCACAAGAGAATGACGAAGGAAAAGAAGTTGCTCTATACTACCTCAGCCGTATGTTGGTAGGTACGGAGCATCGCTACCCTCCAGTTGAGAAAGAATGCTTTGCAATGATGTTAACCATACAAAAGCTACGTCAATACCTTCTTTCGAACACAGTCTACCTGATTTCGAGGATCAACCACTTAAAGGTCCTTGTCACAAAAGCAGGCTCTCTCAATGCCCGACTGGCAAAATGCTCCATCCTCCTATCACAATTTGATATCAGGTGTGTACCACAAAAGGCAATCAAAGGTCAAGCCCTAGCAGATTTCCTCGCAGAGCATCCATTGCCTAAAGATTCCCCACTTAGAGATGATCTCCCAGACGAACTTGTCTACAATGTGGAGACTTTCTCAACAAATGCCTCCCGGAACATGTACTTTGACGGTGCAACCAGGACAAATGAAAAAAGAAAGCTGATCTCGGGAGGTGGCATCCTCTTTGTCAGTCCCGACAAATCCATGATTCCACATGCCTTCTCACTACAGGAACCGTGCTCAAACAATGCAGTTGAGTACCAAGCCCTGATTGTAGGTGATGGTCCCGGCTTTTGTCTTTTTCCAAAGCTGCCTCCGCCCCGGGGCTGACGGGGTATGGTGGAGGGAAAAAGGAAAAGCGGGCATCAGTTTTTTTGTACGGGTATGCCAATTTCTCTTTTATACTTGGAATTTAGAAATGGTGATCCGGAGATCCACCTTCACAAGTAAAAAGGGAAATGAAACTTTTTTCTAGTTTTCCATTGCATACATATTTTAATAAAAGAGACAGTTTTTTTGATTTTGTCGTAAAAGGCGATTTTTTGGCATTTATAGCCGATTTTTGGCGTTTATAGCCGATTTGTGGCGTTTATAGCCGATTTACAATTCTCATCAATAATGAAAGACAAGAGTTGTGGTTTTTTGTCTCTTTAAAAAAAATACAATTTACAACAGAAAAGTAAGAAAAAGGAATCTAACTTCTCATGCGATTGTGGGAGGGCTCGTTCAGATCGATGGTCGCGAGTCATGTATGGGCTCCGCCATCGTCCTTCAGATGAGAACATAGTGCTTGATTTCTTGGCTTGGCTCCAACCTCAGATTTTTAGAGGATAAGGACCAAGATAAGGTCCTATATCCGGTAAAAAACTGAGTAGACGGGCTGAAAAGCCGCATCTAGCCATGTTGGATAGAAGGAGAGGTGGTCTTTGGGGGGGGTGGCCCCCCAAGGGGCTTCAATTACCTTGTTGAACTTGTTGCAGCAGAGTTTTCTTGAAGGAGCAGGGTTGTAGAGATTTCTCCAAGGATTTTTGAATGATTTTCTGGCTCTTTCTGTGTGTGTCCCCCTTTTTTCTTTTGGAATGCTTGGAGAGGACTCCTATTTATAGGCCTTTAGGTAGCCTTTAGGAGTGATTTATGAGCCTTTATGGTAATAAAGCTCATTAAGGGAGGAGTTACGAGTTTAATTGCTTTTTGTTTTGTAACTCCTGACCCTTGGATTTCATTGGCCGGAGGAGAGTCATGGGCATTTAATCGCCTTTAATCTCCATTATGTTAGGAGTTTCATGGCTTGAATGCCATGATTGCTTGGACTTGTAACTCCTGAACGGAGGCTTCTGATTGGGCCGTTCAAGATAATGGGTTAATGACCGCATTAACTTGCCATAAACGGGCCAATTGATTGCACTAAGTGGCCACCTTGGTAGCTGAAGAGTCGCGGGCCATGTTGCGTCTCTTGGAATTCCCTTTGCGATGATCATCGATGGATCCTTATGTAAATCAACATCAGATGATCATGTAGTTTCAGACATTGGTTGATACCAGCGGGCCGACAGCATCTGTCCAGTCGATTTCGCGATCGGGCGGGCAGAAAGTGCACTTTTTGGTTGTTCAGCTGGCGATCAACGAAGTTTTTGAAGTTCTTGGAAGGATTCCTGTGATCTTGGCGAATATCGGCGAATTTGGAGCCTCAAAAGTCTGAATCTGGAAAAATCACAGGGACAGAACAACTCGTCTCGCGAAAACGGACGAAACGGGGGGTCCCGGGGTGAAATCGGCGCCCCGGACCTCCCAGGGTCGCCGGCCCCATGGTCTCCGGCGACCTTGGCCCAGGGTCGCAGGCCTGGCCCAGGGTCGCGGGGCTCTACGACCCTGGGGGGAAAATTGCTTCCCGGGGCCCGTTTCTGGCCGTTTTTCGTCGTTTTTCGCTTCCGTTTTTTTTGTTTGTTTTCTATGACATTTCTCCACATTTTTGGCTTGATTTCCCTCTGAAAAATATGATGAGAATCCTTGCAAATTGGTTTGCAAAGTTTCCGATTTTCCGGGAAAAGCCGAGCGCAGAACTGCTGATTTTCCGCCAGAAGCTTAAACAGGGTCAAACGATGTCGGAATGACCTGAAATTTGAGGTGAGAGCATTAAATAAGACCAACCATGGGCTTTCTTTTGAGTTTTGAAGCCGTTTGGGGTCATGCAAATGCTTGCCTTTGATTTCACTGCGAGGGAAATGCCGAGCTTTGACTTTCGGTCAAACGATGTCCGATTGACCTGAAATTCGACGTGTGACTCCCTCATCAGTAGATAAGACCAACCATAGGCTTTCGTTTGAGTTTTGAAGCCATTTGGAGTCATGCAAACGCTTGCCTTTGATTTCACCGCAAGGGAAATGCCGAGCTTTGACTTCTGGTCAAACGATGTCCGATTGACCTGAAATTCGACGAGTGACTCCCTCATCAGTAGATAAGACCAACCATAGGCTTTCGTTTGAGTTTTGAATCCATTTGGAGTCATGCAAACGCTTGGCTTTGTTTCTCCTGCGAGAGAGATGCTGAGCTTTGACTTCTGGTCAAACGATGTCCGATTGACCTGAAATTCGACGAGGAGCCTATTGGAGTCATTTTGAGATGATCCGCAAGCTCTGAATTGGGTGCCATGGTCCCGGGGTGCTATGCCGCTGGTAGGCTTGATTCAGCCGTTGGAGAGTTGATGATGGGTCAAACATTGCTGGTTTGACTTGAGACTTGACATGGAGCCTTTTGGACATATTTTGAGAACATCCATAGGCCCTGATCGAAGATTTGGTGTCTCCGATTCTGTCGCCGCCGGGAGCGCTTGTTTAGCTGTTGGAGAAGTGAAGCTAGGCCAAATGATGTCGGAATGGCCCGAAACTTCATGTGTACCTCTTCTTTTGGTTGTTTTGAATGACCTTGCAGTTTTTGTTTGATTCTGACAAGATCTGATGCTTGAAGTGGCGCCTGCCTATTTTTGGTAGGATGCGGCTCCATGTAGCTTTTGGTGTGAAGAGGCAAAGTGACATTGTTGGTGTCAACAAATGCCCCCTCGAGGTACAACGACGATATAGCTTTTGCAGTCGATGTGCCTCGAAGAGAATCTTGAAGAAGAGCTTCTGACTTGACCAAGAGTCTTTGAGCATTTTTTTTTTGATGTAGTAGCCTTTTAAGCTTCCAGGGGATTTTATGGTAGTGATAAGAATCATGCACCATTTTGAGGCAAAGTATTGAAGATGACATCGGGGATGCGGATTTGGATTTTTGTTTTGACCTTGAGTCCTAACAGGCTGTATGTGGCAAGTTAGGGGGTCGGATTTTGGTTTTGACCGTGTGACCCAACAAACTGTATGTGGAATGTTGGGGGGTCAGGTTTTGGTTTTTGATTTTGGTCTTGTGACCTAACAAGCTGTATGTGGAATGTTAGGGGACCGGTTTGATTTTTGGTGAAATGTCAATTTCAAGGTTTGACTCAATTTGGCTCATGAGGTGAGATGGTTTTGGATCTTGGAAGCTCATGAGGCTTGGAATTTTTGTATGGTCCAATCAACTCAAAAGAGAGGCATGGAACCATTTTTTTTGTATGCTCTTGGTAAGAGGAATTTTGACTAAAAGCCACTTTTAGTGCCTAGGTGGTCAAACCTGGCTCATATGGGCTAACCCATGGGACCTTAAGCTTTTGGGAATGGCTTAGATCTCATATGGTGTCATTTTCGTAAAGAATATCTAAAGATATCTCTTTTGGGTGGAGAATATCTAAAAATATCTTTACTTTGAGAGATTTTCTCAAGTTTTCTTGATTTTGGGAGATATTCTCTCAAAATATCTTTCTTTGGGAGAGAATTTCTCAAAGGATCCAAGTTTCCTTTTCTTTTGGGAAGGTTGCTAATTTTTAGCACTTACCTCCTTGCTTTTCTCTTGTTTCCTCTTTTGGTTTGCTCTCTTCTATAAAAGCAATTGAGGTGGGATCTCTTGCTCCTATTGCTTTCTTTTTGCAAAAGTCTTCAAGAGTTGCTCTAAGATCAAGAATCCTCCTTCTTCAAGAGTCTTCAAGTTCTTCTTTCTTCTCCATCCATGGCTTCAAGTAAGTTTTTTATTTCTTTTTACAAGAAATTCCATGTAAAGAAAGTTTCATCATTTTTTTCTTCTCTTTTTTTTTTTTCTTTTGCACGTGTTCTTTTCTTTTCTTTTTTTTACACGCCCTTTTCTTTTTTTTGCTGCTGTACGGACATGTCCGTACAGCTTTGGGCCGTACGGCCATGTGGCCCATGGGCCACGGCCTGTGGGCCAGCCAGCCCATAAATTTTTTTTTTTTTTTCTTCTTTTTTTTTTTTTTTTTTTTTTAAAAAAAAAAGAACTTTCCTTTCTCCCCTTTTTGTATCATCATGATAATGAGGTTTCATGTATTTCAAGATGTTTATGCATTTTTTTTTTTTTTTTTTTTTTGTTTGATGCATCAAGATAGAAGGCTAGAGTTTCTATGTTAAGTCAACATGAATTTTGACTTAGACAAAGTTTGATTTTGACCAAGTTGGGTTGGAATTGGTCAAATTTTGTCAAGGTTTTCCTAGCATCTAGTGCATGATGATTTTCTTTTATGCATGATTTTTGGTAAATTGAATTGGGAGCATGATGATGATGCACACCTGGAAATCTTTTGCAAGTCTTGAGATTTGAAGCTCGCAGCAATGTTGAGCTCTTTCTTTAGTCTTGCGGGGGTTTCGAGGAGCTTTTTTGCAAGTTTTGGGATTTGAAGCTCGCAGCAATGTTGAGATCTTTTCCGATTCTTGCGGAAATTTGAGAAGACTGTCTTGATCTCGCAGCAATGTTTGAGTTCGAGTCTTCTTTGAGAATCCTTCATTGATCATGAGCTCGCAGCGATGTTGAGCTCATCTTCAGGCTTCCTTTCTTTTCGGGGTGATTCCCTTTTCTTCGGAATTGCCCCGGAGTCATGCCAAAATTTCGCTAGGATTTTTTTTTAGCAAAATTCTGTCATTCTGTTGATTGATTTTTTTTTTTCAATCTTTGCAGGTAGTTCCTCCAGAACGAACAAGGGTAAGAAGCCCGTTACCGATACACCTCGTCGATCTGCCAGATCTTCCAATGCTGCTCTACAGCAGGCTTGGGAGAAGGTCCAGTATGTGGAGAGAAACTTGGAAGAGTGTGACTCGCTCAACCGAGATGAGATGAGACAGCGACTGATCGGTCTCAAGGATGAGGAGTTTTACAAGATTATGGCAAGCAATCGTCCTTGGGTCATGGACGATCAGAGCGTTGTGCCCAAGCCTACCTTTTTCTTTGGTGATGCAGCTCCTGATGACTCGTCATATCAAAGGAGATGCTTTCAGTTCTCTTACACAGCCGATGGTGAGGAGAGAACCATTTCTACCCGGTCGCCTTTTGATCGTACTATTTCGATCATGAGTCTTTCTCCCACTTGCTCTAAGAGAGAAGATCCTCCAAGCTGGGTAAAGAGGACCACTGTGGTCAAGACCGGGGTTTTTGTTGGCGGTCCTTCTGGTTATGCAGAGAAGTCGCCTGTCCGTCTGGACATGTTGATGCCGGCCAGCGGCTACCAAGGATCTGATCATCCATCGGTTGATTTGAGACCGGTGGGCCTTGGCATTTTCAGGGGCGATGGCAGCAATTGGGTGAAGCCTTTTCGACTTCGTGGCCGTTTCAGTGTTGACTCGGGCTGGGAGTCGTGGACTGATCACATCCTGCAGATCGGCGGTGCCATTCTGAAGGAGGCCGAGATTTTTGATGCGGTTCGCGCTTTTAGGCAAACCGTATTTTTCTCCGATGAGGCTTTTATGGTCATGCTGGAGTCCTTCCTTCCACAAACCAACACCTTCATTCTTACGAATGGTGAGATTGGTTTTTCTTTGAAGGAGCTGAGTGCCATTACCGGGTTACCCATCCTCGGCAAACTCTATGAGGAATTTATGCCGATTGACAGCGTCCTTGAGGAGCAGTCTGAGGAGTTCAGGCTTTTATACTTTCAGCTCGTCGCCTTCTACGATTTTTTGAGGGAGAAAGAGGGCTTGAAAGTCCGGTGTAGCAGTTGGAGGAGTTTCAGCTCTTTGTCTCCAAACTTTTTTGGCGACGAAGAATCTTCTGAGAGTATGACCCAGGAAGCCAAGACTAAGAATCCGGGGAAGAAGATTTCTGCCATGCGAGAGAATTTGAAGAACTTTCTCACAAGTACAGACGCCGTTTGCTCCGACATTGCGCTGCGGAGAGACGTTGCTGCGTACCTCACTTATTGGCTGGGTGAGGCTGTTTTTGCTGGAGGAGACGGAACACACATCAGGCCGCATTGTATATTTCCGGCTTGTCAGATGGCGTTCGGAGAGCAGTTGGCTTTGGTGCCTGCTCTTTACTCCTATTTGTGCACCGAACTGCAGGCTGCTGCTTTTCTGGTTTGGCTTGGGCTTCCTATGAATAGGGTATTTTCAGCCCATATTTTTTATTCGTGGTATGTGTACCACTGTCCCGGCTTCCACCGTTTGGGCGCTGCTCAGGATGATGACCCTTTTATGATTCGGTTGGCTAGGGGAAAAGCCGTTTCCGATTCATTTTTGTCTGCCCGCTTGAGAATCCGACGATTCAGGGATGTCGAGATTGGGCAATCTTCAGTAAAGCTTTCTCCAGATTTGCGGAAGAAGGCTTTTGATTTTGGTGTCTCCCGAGATTCTACCAGGGCGGGATCGGGAAGACACTATTCTTTGACCAACGCAGAGAAGAAGTGGCTTTTAAACATACGTGTTGGCACGATGGTGTACCGCAGACATCTTTTTGTTGATATCCAACCGTATGTCCCTTCGCGTTTTGCGTTGCAGTTAGGCTTCTCTCAAGGCGTTGTTGGAGCGCCTTCGAGCATGGTGAAGCGTTTTGGAGGTTTGCAAGACGGGAGAAATGCATGGGCTTTCTATAGTGCGGAGGACACTACTGCCATGATTTCCTATCCTGAGTTGCCCATTTTCCGGACTGCTGGCTTCACGAAGTGGTTCGTGGAGAGCTTTGCTGTGTACCGAGGGCTTTCCAAGAAGGAGCTGAATGTCAAGCAATCTCCTGGGAAGGGTCTTGGTAGATCAGATGGCATCCGTCGAGGGGAAGTTTTGTTCTTCCTTTCTGGAGAGAAGCATAGGATAGGCTTTCTCGAGGAACAGGATGTCATTAGATCCGGAGCCGCACAAGAGATACCTGCTGAGGTCTTGAGACAGCTCGAGGAGGAGGAAGCCGAGATCGACACTTGGATGTAAGCAGAGCGAATGAAGGCTTCCATGGGGTCCACTAGTAGGAGCGGGACGTCCAGTGAGGAGCCAAGTGGAAGTCCTGACTTTGACAGTGAGGCAGGTACTTCGAGTAGACCGGCTCGTAGAAAAAAGAGGAGGAGAGGACAGCGTCGCACAGAGAGACGCCACGAAGACTTTCCTGATCTGGAAGTCCCTCCTACCATTGTTGAGGAGGTATCAGGAGATGCTGATGAGCCTCCAGAGAAGAGGAGTCGTGAAGAAGAGTCCGCTGATGTTGGTATGATTTTCCTTCTTCTCTATTTTCGCTTCTTTCCTTTTATGAGGGATTTTTTTTTGATCTGTTGTTTTCTTTCTTTTGCAGAAGATGAAAACTTGGTGATGCCCGGGGTTCCTGCCGATGAGGCGGTGATGGATCCAGTTGCGGCATCTGAAGAAAAGTTGAGGGACTCTGGGGAGGACCCAGAATCTCCACCTGGTATGAGGATGATGATTTTTTTTTTTTTTTTTTTTTTTGAATTTGCTGACACATATTTTTGTTTTCTTGTCAGCTGACTTGCCAGAGGGTTCCGACTTCGAGCCATCTATGGATATGGCTTTCGACGATGCTTCGGATGAGCAAATGGAGATAGAAAGTAATCCGCCCATCATGGAAGAAGGTATTTCATAGTGATAATCTTGACATTGATTTTTTTTTTTTGACAATATCATATTCATACCTTTTTGTGTTTGGCAGATTTTGAAGTGACAGAAGAGAGTCCATCGCTTCATTCAGAGCCAGAGCCAGGGATGCCAGAAGTTGACCCAGTAATTGGGACTTCTCCAACCAATTCTGACGCGGCAGAGGCTAGACCTCATGTTGAGATTCCTTCTCCAGCGGCCCCGATTGGAAAGTGTTCTATTGTTACTCTTCCGATGGGACATGACTTGGGTAGCCAATCGACAGAGAAGGGTGAGCCTTCATCTGGCCCATCTCTTCAGTATGCGAAGAAGGTGGTGATGCGGGTTTTGAGTTCTTGGATTGAGACCCTCCTTTCTGGACACTTGGATGTTGCACGTAGCAAGATTCCGCATGTGAAAGAGATTCTCAAAGATGCTGAGGAAGATATTGGTCTGGATGTTACGGACGCCCGGGCGACCGTTGATAAGATCATTGCATTAGGCGACGGATGGTTTGAGACCATCAGCTATCCTGATGACCAGTTCTTCCAAGAAATGTTCCTGAACCCTGCTGAGAAGGCTCAATCGGATTTGAAAGAGACTACACAGGGCAGGAAGCAGCTGGTTCGGGAGAGGAACCGAGCGGAGTTAGACATCATCAGGCTGCAACATGACCTTAGCATCCTTGATGGAGAGGTTGAGGAGGCAAGGAAGCATCTCGAACACCGAAAGGCCCAAGTCGCCAGTACGTGGTCCGCCATAACAGAGGCTCGTGACAGGGAGAGTGCTTTGATTCGCCAAGTTGCAGAGGCCGATCAGATTCTCAATAGGAAGGCTAGAGAGAATGAACGATGGCAGACTGCACGGGATAGTCTTCCTGGTGTAGCAGAAGGGATAGAGCCTTCTCCAGCTACTCATGGCAGATTCTTGAAGAAGCGTGCCTTGGAGACTCTAACGGATGAAGCCAAGAGTTTGCTTGAGGAACTGAAAGCTTGGCTGGAGGGCATTTTTGGCTGAGACCCCTCTTTCTCTCTTTTTATATACCACATGTATTTTTTTTTGGTATACATTTTTGTAGTGCTTGTGAACACTTTTCTTTTCTTCTTCTTTTTTTTTTGGTACCACATGTATTTTTTTGGTACTTTTTTTTCTGTTTTCCCTACGCTCACTTAAATATTGTGATTAAAGTGATTGCTAAATGAGATGTGATCAAAAGTTTGTCATTTTGTGAGAAATCTTTTGACAAATGATTGTTTTGGCATGGGAGCCAGTTTTTGAGACATGTTTTGGCATGGGAGCCAGATTTTGTTCACGGCATGAAAGCCAAATTTCGGGTGGCATCTATAGCCGGATTTGGATGGCATCTATAGCCGGTTTGTTTTGAAAACCAGTTTGTTTTGAAAACCAGTTTGTTTTGTTGGCATGAAAGCCGGGTTTCTGTTTTGGTTGGCGTAAAAGCCAGGTTTTTTTTTTTTGATGGCATGAAAGCTGAATTTTGAGGTGGCATGAAAGCCAAATTTGGGTTTATGGCATGAGAGCCAAAATTTTTGAGATGGCATGAAAGCCAAGATTTGGTTTGTGGCATGAGAGCCAGTTTTGTTTTTGGTGTAAGAACCAGATTTTGTTTTTGGCATGAAAGCCGAAATTTCTTTTTGGCATGGAAGCCAGATTTTTTGTTTTTGGCATGAAAGCCAGATTTTTTTTTTTTGAAAACCGAGTTTTGTTTTGTTGGCATGGAAGCCGAATTTTGATTTTTGGCATGAAAGCCGGATTTTTGATTTTTTGGCATGAAAGCCGGATTTTTTATTTTTTGGCATGAAAGCCGGATTTTTGGCATGGAAGCCGGGTTTTTTGGCGTGAAAGCCAGGTTTTTGGTTTTCAAAAATGCAAGTATCGACTAAAAAGTCGCCTCCCCGCTGAATGGTATTGCAAGTATCGATGGAATGTCGCCTCCTTGCTCATTCGGTTGCGAGTATCGATGGAATGTCGCCTCCTCGCGGATTTGGGTGCAAGTATCGACTAAGCGTCGCTTCCCTGCTGAATGGTATTGCAAGTATCGATGGAATGTCGCCTCCTTGCTCATTCGGTTGCGAGTATCGATGGAATGTCGCCTCCTCGCGGATTTGGGTGCAAGTATCGACTAAGCGTCGCTTCCCTGCTTTTGTCTTCAAAAATTTTGTTTTGTGGGTATCGATGGAATGTCGCTTCCCCACGATTTTTGAAGTTTGAGGTTTTTTCGAACCTTTTTTTTGTTTTTTTTTTTTGTTTGTTTTAAAATTTGGGTTGTGGATATCAACTGGAACGTTGCGTCTCCACGATTTTTGAAATTTTGGGATTTTGGAAGTATCGAATGGGGTTCGCATCCTTCCGATTTTGGGTTTTGCAAGTATCGACTGAACGTCGCTTCCCTGCGGTTTTTGAAAAACCATTTTTTTGTTTAAAGACTCGAGGGTCGTAAATTTTGACTCAAAACCATTTTGGTGGTAAAAGTCGAGGTGGACTAGGGCTGAAGTCCCTAGGTCCTGATTTTGTTTCAAACCATGAATTTTGGTTTCAAGGATCGAAAATTTTGGTCAAGTTTGGGAAGAAGCTCCTAAACTTGGATTTTTGGATTTGCTTCCTTTTTTTTTTTTTAACAATGAAACGATGAAAGAAACATTGTTTTGAGGGGTTTTTTTTTTTTAAATTTCAACAAGAGGATGAAAATTCCAAAAGGAGTGGGTTTGACGAGCAGATACCTAGGAATAGGCTTTGGCCGTGCAGGCGTCGCTCTGACCCGATGGAAGAAGCCTTCAAGGGTAGTACCGCTTCAAGAACTTCCCATTGATGGGCAGCATACATCTGTCACCCTCCATGTTTAGAAGAGCGTATGCGCCGTTGGAGAAGACTTTGTCGATGACGAAAGGTCCCTCCCATTTTGGTTCAAATTTGCCTTTGGATTTGTTGGCAAAAACCATTGGTCTTTTTACTGTAAGAACCAAGTCTCCCTTTTTGTAGGCGCGTTGCCTGACCTTCTTGTCAAAAGATCCTGCCATGCGTGCTTGGTAGAGTTCAATGCTTTGTAGAGCTTCGAGCCGTCTCTCATCGAGGTTATCCAGCTCTTGGAGTCTCAATTTGACATTGCTTTCTTGCGTCATGTCATTTTGTAGAGATACCCTTAAGGAAGGAATTTGAACCTCCAAAGGGACAACAGCTTCGCATCCATAGCCCAAGGAGAATGGTGTGCTATGGGTTGGTCCTCGAACGGTGGTTCGATAGGCCCACAAAGCTTCAGGCAGTTTGTCGCCCCATTCTCTTTTGTGACTAGAGACCATTTTCTTGAGGATTTTGCAGAGCGTCTTGTTGAAGGCCTCTGCTAGTCCATTCGCTGCCGGATTGTACGGAGTTGAAGGACAACTTTGGATTTTGTATTTGTCGCAGAACCTGTAGAATCTGTGATCCCGGAATTGCGGTCCGTTATCATGGACGAATCTTTTAGGTATGCCGAAGCGACAAATGATGTTGGTGCGCAAGAAGTGAAGGACTGATGACGTCTTCATTTCACTAAGCGCGAATGCTTCTGACCACTTGGAGAAATAATCCGTAGCGGCGAAGATGAAGCGATGACCTTTGCTCGATGGAGGGGAGATAGGACCTATGATGTCCATACCCCAGGCTTCAAAAGGCCATGAGATTGCTGTAGGATGTAGCCATTCCGGAGGCATGTGGACATAATCTCCATGAACTTGGCATTGTTGGCAGCGCTTAGCAAATTGCATTGCATCAGCAACCATGGTAGGCCAATAATAACCTAACCTTTTTATCTGATCGTAGAGCTTAGGCCCAGCCTGATGGGCTCCACAAAGACCAGCATGTACTTCTTTGAGTGTTTCCTCGGCCTCTTGTTGTGACAAGCAGCGTAGAAGTACTCCATTGTAGGATTTTCTATACAGCATTTTTGAAGGAATATCCAAATGAAAGTTTGGGGCTCGTCTTTGGATGCTTACCCGTTCTTTTGGATCTTCAGGTAGGATTCCGAACATTATGTAATCAATGAACGGATCCCTCCAGTCGCCGATCAGAGGTTTAAGGACGGAAATCCGACTTCCAACCACTTGGTGGCATTCAGTAACTGCTTGATGTGTGTTGAGAGGAGGGAGAATCCTTTTTTGACACACTGTAATTTGCATGTTTTCCGCTTCTTGGATTGCCATAGACGCAGCAAGTCCAGCCAGGGCATCTGCACGAATGTTTTCACCTCTGAGGATGTGGGTGATGTGACAGATGTCGAAGCGATTGTGCTTTGTTGTAGTAAGGCAACAGATCGGGCTTCCTGACTTCAAATTTCTGATTCATCTGGTTGACGATCAGTTGAGAGTCTCCAAAAGCTTCCAGCGTAGTGATGCCGGATTCAAGGGCGAGTTCCAATCCTATGATCAGGGCTTGGTACTCAGCTGCATTGTTTGAACATGGTTCCAGTAGCGAGAATGCGTGTGGAATCATGTACCCGGTGAAGTACAGGGGTCGGTTGTGCTTTGTCTCGCCTAGCAGGAGGTCTTCCTTGGTGAAGGCGATGGTTGCACTTGCTGCTTTTTGAACCGAGAGGCATTCGATGCAGGATCCTTCAGTTTTCTTCTTTTCTCCTTTTGAGGGAGCTTTTGATTTTTTGACCCTATGGTCCATTTCAATTTGTAGGACTTGTGGGGCATGTTTGTCGACATCCGCATCCAGCATTTGTAGTTCTGAAATGAGACTATCACGAGTCTGTGGTGACATTCGTAACAAGTCTAGGATGTGCAGACGTGCAGGTATGTGTTTGAAGTGCTGAATCAAGTCTACTTGAAAGCCTCCTTGGGGCCTGTATTTTCATTATTCTTGCCACTAGGGGCGTTTACAACTTGTTTTCCTGAAGGGTTTACATAAGAAGCAGAAGGTTGGTTGTAGTTTTTGTGGTAATCCCGGCCAGAACGGGTACCTCTACCAACTTCAAGAGCTTCTGGAGAAGGGTCTTTGTTTAGAAGATCACCCTCGAGATCGAGGGGTTGTTCTTTCTCATTTGCTGAAGATTTCTCTGTGTCAGCATTGCCATCTTCAGTAATTGTGTTGCATGGAGCATTTTCCGGGAGCAAGTCCTGAATAGCATCCAGCAACTTTCCTTCTTTGTCGAATATTTTGTTGGTCCAGACATCACCGATGAGATCGGGCATTTGGGACCAATTGACCGGATTTTCTCCGAAGAAGATTTCACCGGCTGGAATTTCTTCAAGGTGATCGGTCGGAAGAGGTTTGAGTTCCGATGTCACTGTTCCAGGAGACGAAGCCTGAGAAGGTGAGGAATTATCATCCTGAGTTATTGCATTGCAAGTAACTTTGACCGAAGATGCCTCCAAGATGAACTGTTGGGAATCAGATTCGTCCTCAGATGTAAGAGGATCGTCGATCCAACAGCTTTCTTCGTTTTCCGGGGTTACCGGAGGAGATTCCTGTAGATTTTCAGGAACTTCCGGTGCTGGGTTGTGACGAAGCTGATTGATGCGACCTTGTTCTTGCTCTATAGCAAGGTGCTGCAAGATCCTTGCGTATTCATCGAGATTAGGCACGGGAGCCAAATCTTCTTCTTCGTCTGCTCCTTGTGGTTCCACTAGAGTATTTTCTTGGACAGCCTCTTGGTCTTCTTCATCATCAGACCAGGATCCTTGCGGCTGTAATGGGTTATACCAGATTACTGGCATAAGATGAGATTCAGGGATCCATTCCTCGTCGGAGAGATATTCTCCTGTTTCGAGGGATTCTTCCCGCTCATCGATGTCACTGGCGGTGTCACTGGACTCATATCCATCGATGGAGAATCCGACCACTGAGTTGCAAGAGTATGATGCCCCCTGCGTAGTTTCATCTTTGAGATGTGGTGGCATGAAATCACCAAGAGTGAATTTTCTTGCCGCCTTTGAAGCCTTAGGAGAGGACTCTTCTGTTGCCCCCAGTGAAGCGGTAGAGGAGGTTTCTGCCTTTTCAGCGACTTCTTGCTTTTTCGGAGCTTTCTCCTGCTGTTTGAGCTTGCGGAGTTGTCTCCTGGCTTGCCTTCGCTGTTGAGCGGTTGGCTTTGTTTTGACGACCTCCCAATTTTCATCTTCTAGGAGATCGGGGTGTACCCATATGGGCTGTCCGTCTGATGTTGGATATGGAACCAACTCTTGGGACGTTTGGGTCATCTTTATCACCTTGAAGGAAGTAGTGATCTTCTCTTTTGGTGATTTTTGTTTTTGTCCACACGACACCATGTTGACGGAGGCAGACCCATAGTTCTTGTCGAAGGTAATGACTCCGTTTTTCCACATCTCATTTATCTTCTCTCTCACAACAAAACATTGATTGAGAGGATGCGAGACCATCTGATGGTATGGGCAGTACCGAGGATCGTTGGTTTTGCCAACATCTCCTGGTCTTTTGGGGTCAGGCAATGTAAGTTTGCCGTTTGCTAGGAGTGCCCCAAAGATTTCTTCAACATCTTCATCGAACGGGTATTTCTTTTCTACTCGTTCTTTGAAGGCATCAGAGAGTTCAGGCTTTTTACCTGCAGCTTTGTTTTCAGCTTTCTTTGGCTGCTGAGGAGCTGACTTGGTTTGCACATTGAGAACCTCCTTTTTCTTTGGTTTTGAGGTTGCAATGGTAGTCGGCTCTTTCTTTAATGATTTCTGACTATTGAGGTCTTTGATCACCGTTTCAGCTTCCATAGATGCTTCCAGGAGTTCTCCCAGGTTCTTTGATTTGTTGCCGATGATCATGGAGCGGATTCTTGCTCTCATGTTGTTTCGGCAGATGTCGACCAGTGATGCTTGTGGCAGTACATCGGAGCATTTGTATGCCATTGCCTCCCACTTGTGAATAAAGTCATATGTTGACTCATTCTCTCCCTGTTTTAGGCTGCAGAGCTGAGCCATAGTAACAAGATGATCCTCACCTTTGAAGTGGGTTGGGAAGCGTGTCTCCAACATGGCCCAATTTTGAATGGAGTCCTCCGGCAGAGTGGAGTACCAATCAAAGGCCGTACCTTTTAGGGTACTTGCAAAGAGGCGGATTTTGAGGGCATCTTGATCCGCAATAGCTCCCGTCAGGATCTTGAAATGGATGACGTGTTGTCTGGCTGAACCTTTCCCCGTATATGTTTGGAGAGTAGGTTGCTTGAATTTTGTAGGGAACGGGACCGAGTCCATCCACAAGGGATATGGTGGCTTGATCCCATGCTCCTTTAGTGTATCCTCTTCTTTTGCTTTGGCGAGGATATCGTCAACGTCCTTTTTGGTAAGGGCGCGTGACTCACTGTTTTCCGCATTTTCCTCGTCGCCTTGATGGCTCGGAGGAGCTTCATTGTTTTGTGGACGCTGAAGATTGAGAATTAGGTTCTCTATTAGAGTCTCTATCCTCTGCTGCCCTTGCTCCAGCTGCTGGATGCGTGCGGTTACGTCATCATGCGGCGGAGGTTGCTCAGCATTTGTTACCAAGACGTTCATTCTTCGAGAGTCGAAAGAGGATACAGTCTTGGTGACTGAGCTGGAGCTCATTCTTTTAGATGAAGAGCTCGAAGAGTGGTCACTCTGATGTCCTTGGCTTGAAGGAGAGGGAGAGTTTTCTTTATGTCTTCGTGTCCGGGAGACGCTACGAGTCACCGGTCGTCTGACATGGATTTTAGTTGCTGACTTCTGGCGTTTTCTAGTTTTGCCAACCATATTAACAGCAACAACTTGGTCGGGTCTTTCTTTTTTGACCCATTTTTGGGAGACCTGAAGTGCAGAATCCTGGGTTCTTTGCTTCTCTAGTCTCTTTTGTCGATATGCCGTGCGGCGACGCATACGACGAGCGATTTGAGCTTTGGTTAGCTCTGGCTGTGCCCTAGCAATGAAGGAAGTAGTCCCTGGTGCGCAGCAGCCAAGCTTGTCTTCTTTGAAGATGGGCAGGGACAGGATCTGGACGCGGTCCTTTGCCTGTCGCAGCGAAGCTTTGAATTTTGCGAGTTCGGCTCCCGTTGAGAGGAAGGGTCGACTCGCAGGTGTGAAGGCCTTGGCAGGTTCTTGCGAAGGCCTTACGATGCATGATTTGATTTTGGGCTTGTATGAGCAAGCCGGCTCGTGCTGAGTTGGTTTTGTTTGGCGGAGGGTAGGCTTCTCCTCTTTCATGTAAGCAAGAGGGTAGAACCGGTTCTCCTTGAGAGGGGCCAGGTATGCTGGCTTTGCTGATGTTTGTGACCTTCGCTGTTTGGGTGAAGGCCTTGGAGACCAAGTCTTTGAGCAGACCTGGTTTCTTGCTGGTTGAGGCTTTGCAGGAGCACTACGGACCTCAGGTTTCTTGATGATCGCCCTTGGTATCACTGTAGTGATACGTTGAGGGGCGGTTCTCTGCTTCTTGGCAGGTGCGGTTTCTTCTGCGGGTAGTGGGAATGGTCCCAATGACCCGAAGACAATGGTCCGGGGAGTAGAGTTTGACCCGGTGTCTTCTGAGTTGCCGAGGGAAATGATGCTTCGGCAGCTGGCGGGGCGCTTGTAAGTGCGCTTGGTTTGTTTGTCTTGGAGCATGAGCTGGTACTTGTTCTCATCAAAGGTGATGGTTAATGAAGCTGCCATTGTTAGTTTTTGGAAAACTTCTGAAACAAGACCATATCCATTAGTAATCACAAGAATATGGTGATCATAAATGGAAAATACTATGGTTTCGCCTTTTCAAGTCGCCCGAGGGGACATGGCCCAGCCCAAGCAATATGAGGAAGGCAGAAAAGCCATAGAGGGCACAATTGTTCTGAACGCAGGTAGGGTCAGCTCAGAATGAGCGTCCCAGTGACTGCTAGAAGCAATTGTGAACCTTAATTCAAATTACCGAGAAGCAAAGCTCACTCAAGGTAAAATGATATAAGGTTGAGATACAAATGTGTCGGTTGCGAATACAGTAGACCCGAAAGGGCGTACTAGCACCGCTAGGCACAAATGTTGCAAATCGCATCCTTGGAAAGGACACGAGATGGGATTTTTGAAAGGTCAAGATTGGATTCATAGGAGAGAGCAAATGGTATTCCAATCCGAAAATGAGCTCAACATTTCTGCGAGCTCGAAAGTCCGAAAAGGAAGGAACCAGGATTTCTCAAATATGAATCCAAAAGTGACGGAAGTTTTTTTTGAAAGTGTCAAGATTGGACTTTATAGAAGAGAGCAAATGGTATTCCAATCCGAAAATGAGTTCAACATTTCTGCGATCTCGAAGTCCGAAAAGGAAGGAACCAGGATTTCTCAAATATGAATCCAAAAATGACAGAAGTTTTTTTTTTTCTTCTTTTTTTTTGAAGATTTTTTTTTAAGAGTTCACATAGATCTCCAATTCGATCTTATGAAACCTCAGTTGATAGATCAGCCCCCAGGTAAGGGTAGGATTACTTAATGAACCCGTTTGGAGGACCCTTGCCTAGAACAGTCTAGCTGTCTCCACACTCTGGACAAGGCTTTTCTTAGATCCACTTTGGTCAAAGAACGCAATTGGTGCAACCTTAGTGGCTTTTTTTTTTGAAAGATTTTTTTTTATTATGGATTCATAGAAGAGAGCGAATGGTGTTCCATTCCGAAAATGGGTTCAACATTTCTGCGATCCCGAAGTCCGAAAAGGAAGAAACCAAAGTTTCTCAACTTAAACTCAAAAGAGGAAAATCTGAAAAAATTTTGTAAATCAGAATTTTTTTTTTTTTTTTTATGGATTCATAGAAGAGAGCGAATGGTGTTCCATTCCGAAAATGGGTTCAACATTTCTGCGATCCCGAAGTCCGAAAAGGAAGAAACCAAAGTTTCTCAACTTAAACCCAAAAGAGGAAAATCTGAAAATTTTTTGTAAATCAGATTTTGTTTTTTTTTTTTTTATGGATTCATAGAAGAGAGCGAATGGTGTTCCATTCCGAAAATGGGTTCAACATTTCTGCGATCCCGAAGTCCGAAAAGGAAGAAACCAAAGTTTCTCAACTTAAACCCAAAAGAGGAAAATTTGAAAATTTTTTGTAAATCAGATTTTGTTTTTGATTTTTTTTATGGATTCATAGAAGAGAGCGAATGGTGTTCCATTCCGAAAATGGGTTCAACATTTCTGCGATCCCGAAGTCCAAAAAGGAAAAACCCAAAGTTTCTCAACTTAAACCCAAAAGAGAAAAATCTGAAATTTTTTTTTTAAATCAGATTTTGTTTTTGATTTCTTTTGAGAAAATTTTTTTTTAGAAACAAGAAAGACTGGAAATAAACTCAAAAGAAGAAATTTCCAAGAATCCCATCTCATGTGTTTTTTTTTAGATGCAAGATCCAACATAGGCCACCAACTAAAAAGGAGCCAAAAGGAATCTAAGCACATGTTCATCAAATGAACGAGTCCCACCGGGTGTGCCAGCTTGATGGTCCCGGCTTTTGTCTTTTTCCAAAGCTGCCTCCGCCCCGGGGCTGACGGGGTATGGTGGAGGGAAAAAGGAAAAGCGGGCATCAGTTTTTTTGTACGGGTATGCCAATTTCTCTTTTATACTTGGAATTTAGAAATGGTGATCCGGAGATCCACCTTCACAAGTAAAAAGGGAAATGAAACTTTTTTCTAGTTTTCCATTGCATACATATTTTAATAAAAGAGACAGTTTTTTTGATTTTGCAGTAAAAGGCGATTTTTTGGCATTTATAGCCTATTTTTGGCGTTTATAGCCGATTTGTGGCGTTTATAGCCGATTTACAATTCTCATCAATAATGAAAGACAAGAGTTGTGGTTTTTTGTCTCTTTAAAAAAAATACAATTTACAACAGAAAAGTAAGAAAAAGGAATCTAACTTCTCATGCGATTGTGGGAGGGCTCGTTCAGATCGATGGTCGCGAGTCATGTATGGGCTCCGCCATCGTCCTTCAGATGAGAACATAGTGCTTGATTTCTTGGCTTGGCTCCAACCTCAGATTTTTAGAGGATAAGGACCAAGATAAGGTCCTATATCCGGTAAAAAACTGAGTAGACGGGCTGAAAAGCCGCATCTAGCCATGTTGGATAGAAGGAGAGGTGGTCTTTGGGGGGGGCGACCCCCCAAGGGGCTTCAATCACCTTGTTGAACTTGTTGCAGCAGAGTTTTCTTGAAGGAGCAGGGTTGTAGAGATTTCTCCAAGGATTTTTGAATGATTTTCTGGCTCTTTCTGTGTGTGTCCCCCTTTTTTCTTTTGGAATGCTTGGAGAGGACTCCTATTTATAGGCCTTTAGGTAGCCTTTAGGAGTGATTTATGAGCCTTTATGGTAATAAAGCTCATTAAGGGAGGAGTTACGAGTTTAATTGTGTTTTGTTTTGTAACTCCTAACCCTTGGATTTCATTGGCCGGAGGAGAGTCATGGGCATTTAATCGCCTTTAATCTCCATTATGTTAGGAGTTTCATGGCTTGAATGCCATGATTGCTTGGACTTGTAACTCCTGAACGGAGGCTTCTGATTGGGCCGTTCAAGATAATGGGTTAATGACCGCATTAACTTGCCATAAACGGGCCAATTGATTGCACTAAGTGGCCACCTTGGTAGCTGAAGAGTCGCGGGCCATGTTGCGTCTCTTGGAATTCCCTTTGAGATGATCATCGATGGATCCTTATGTAAATCAACATCAGATGATCATGTAGTTTCAGACATTGGTTGATACCAGCGGGCCGGCAGCATCTGTCCAGTCGATTTCGCGATCGGGCGGGCAGAAAGTGCACTTTTTGGTTGTTCAGCTGGCGATCAACGAAGTTTTTGAAGTTCTTGGAAGGATTCCTGTGATCTTGGCGAATATCAGCGAATTTGGAGCCTCAAAAGTCTGAATCTGGAAAAATCACAGGGACAGAACAACTCGTCTCGCGAAAACGGACGAAACGGGGGGTCCCGGGGCGAAATCGGCGCCCCGGACCTCCCAGGGTCGCCGGCCCCATGGTCTCCGGCGACCATAGGCCTGGCCCATGGTCGCGGGGCTCTGCGACCCTGGGGGGAAAATTGCTTCCCGGGGCCCGTTTCTGGCCGTTTTTCGTCGTTTTTCGCTTCCGTTTTTTTTGTTTGTTTTCTATGACATTTCTCCACATTTTTGGCTTGATTTCCCTTTGAAAAATATGATGAGAATCCTTGAAAATTGGTTTGCAAAGTTTCCGATTTTCCGGGAAAAGCCGAGCGCAGAACTGCTGATTTTCCGCCAGAAGCTGAAACAGGGTCAAACGATGTCGGAATGACCTGAAATTTGAGGTGAAGCTTCTTGAGCATTAAATAAGACCAACCATGGGCTTTCTTTTGAGTTTTGAAGCCGTTTGGGGTCATGCAAATGCTTGCCTTTGATTTCACTGCGAGGGAAATGCCGAGCTTTGACTTTCGGTCAAACGATGTCCGATTGACCTGAAATTCGACGTGTGACTCCCTCATCAGTAGATAAGACCAACCATAGGCTTTCGTTTGAGTTTTGAAGCCATTTGAAGTCATGCAAACGCTTGCCTTTGATTTCACCGCAAGGGAAATGCCGAGCTTTGACTTCTGGTCAAACGATGTCCGATTGACCTGAAATTCGACGAGTGACTCCCTCATCAGTAGATAAGACCAACCATAGGCTTTCGTTTGAGTTTTGAAGCCATTTGGAGTCATGCAAACGCTTGCCTTTGTTTCTCCTGCGAGAGAGATGCTGAGCTTTGACTTCTGGTCAAACGATGTCCGATTGACCTGAAATTCGACGAGGAGCCTATTGGAGTCATTTTGAGATGATCCGCAAGCTCTGAATTGGGTGCCATGGTCCCGGGGTGCTCTGCCGCTGGTAGGCTTGATTCAGCCGTTGGAGAGTTGATGATGGGTCAAACATTGCTGGTTTGACTTGAGACTTGACATGGAGCCTTTTGGACATATTTTGAGAACATCCATAGGCCCTGATCGAAGATTTGGTGTCTCCGATTCTGTCGCCGCCGGGAGCGCTTGTTTAGCTGTTGGAGAAGTGAAGCTAGGCCAAATGATGTCGGAATGGCCCGAAACTTCATGTGTACCTCTTCTTTTGGTTGTTTTGAATGACCTTGCAGTTTTTGTTTGATTCTGACAAGATCTGATGCTTGAAGTGGCGCCTGCCTATTTTTGGTAGGATGCGGCTCCATGTAGCTTTTGGTGTGAAGAGGCAAAGTGACATTTTTGGTGTCAACAGTAGGATTGGAACTTGCCCTAGAATCTGGCATCACCATACTAGAAGCTTTTGGGGACTCTCAACTGATCGTCAACCATATGAATCAGAAATTTGAAGTCAGGAAGCCTGATCTGTTGCCTTACTACAACAAGGCGCAATCACTCCGACAAAAGTTTGACATCTGTCACATCACCCACATCCCCAGAGGTGAGAACATCCGTGCAGATGCCCCCTGACCGGACTCGCCGCATCTATGGCAATCCAAGAAGGGGAAAACATGCAAATTATAGTGTGTCAAAGAAGGATTCTCCCTCCTCTTAACACACACCAAGCAGTTGTTGAATGCCACCAATTGGCCGGAAGTCGGATCTCCATCCTCAAACCTCCAATCGGTGACTGGAGAGATCCGTTCATTGATTACACCATGTTCGAAATCCTCCCTGAAGCTCCAAAAGAACGGGTAAGCATTCAAAGACAAGCCCCAACCTTTCATTTGGATATACCTTCAAAAATCCTTTATAGAAAATCCTTCGTCGGAGTACTTCTGCGCTGCTTGTCACAACAAGAGGCCAAGGAAATGCTCAAATAAGTTCATGCTGGTCTTTGTGGAGCTCATCAGGCTGGTCCCAAGCTCTACGATCAGATAAAAAGGTTAGGATATTATTGGCCTACCGTGGTAGCTGATGCCATGCAATTTGCTAAACGCTGCCGCCAATGCGAAGTTCATGGAGACTATGTTTGGTTGGCAGGTTGTGAAGTAACAGGAGAAGTTCCCCCATCTTTCTCAGGGCCAGAGCTGGAGATGCCTGAAGTTGAACCAGAAGCAGGGAATTCTTCTTCCAGTTTCAATGCGGCAGAGATGAGATCTTCTAAGGAGATTACTTTGCTAGTGTCTCTGATTAGAAATAGTCTAATGATCACTCCTCCAGCAGGGCATGACACAGGCAGTCGACCAATGGAGAGGGGCGAGCCTTCATCCAGGCCATCCCTTCAGTATGCGAAGAAAGTGTTGAAGAGCGTTTTGAGCTCCAGGATCGAAACTCTTTCTTCTGGCCATTTGGAAGTTGGCTTTGGCATAATCAAGCATGTACAGGACATCCTTGTTGATAGCGAAGAGGTTGGTCTAGACATTGTAAGTGCGAAGGCTTTTGTTGATGAAGTCGTAGCTCTAGGCAACAAGTGGAATGAGACCAAGAGCTTCCCAAGCGGTGACTTTTTCAACGAGATGTTTTTGAAGCCTTCTGGCGAGGTCAAGTCTGAATTGAACGAGATCTCGATGACTCGGAAGCAATTCTTTCGGGAGAGGAATGTTATCGAGTTGGTGAACATTGAGCTAACAGAAGACCTGCGCTGTCTTGAGAAGCCAGGCAGCGTCTCGAGCTATTGGGGGAACAAGCTGCTTCCAAATGGGTCGCTAATGTGGAAGCTCATGCTAGAGAAAAGACTCTGATTCGCTAGGTCGAGGAGGCTGAGAGCAATCTTCGGAGGAAGACTCAAGATAACGAGCAATGGCAGATTCTTTGGAAAGAACTTCCCCGTGCTGCAAATGGGTCGCGGCGTTTTGCCGCATTTTATGGAAAGATTTGAGGAAGCGTTGTCTGGAAGCTTTAAAGGCTATGGCCAAGAGTCTGCTTGAGGAGTTGAATCTTTGGTTGAATACCATGTTAGATTGAGCTCCTGATTTTTGTAGCAAACTATTTTTCTTCTTCTCTTTTTTGGTACCTCCAGGTAAAAACATTTTGGTACTCTATATACTTTTTACTCGAATTCTTTTTGATGAAAATAAGCAAAAGTTGGATGAGAATGTTTGTTTGAAAATTTGACCAAAAGGTTGTCATTTTGTGAAAATATTTTGTCAAAGGGTTGTTTTGGGCATGAAACCTAGATTTTATGGCGAAAGCCTTTTTTTATAGCTTGAAAGCTGGACTTTGAGATGGCGTGGGTGCCAAATTTGTTTGTCGAATGGAAGCCAAAGTTTTTGAGATGGCATGAAAGTTGAATTTTGGAGATGGCACAAAAGTCGAATTTTGTTTGCTAGCGTGAAAGTCGAACTTTTGGGATGGCATGAGAGCCAAAATTTTGTGGCGTAAAAGCCAAAATTTGGATTTATGGCATGAGAGCCAAAATTTGGGAGGGCATGGAAGCCGGTTTTGTTTGTGGCATGGAAGCTGAAATTTTGCTTTTGGCACGGACGCCGAAATTTGTTTGTTTTTGGCATGGAACCCGAAATTTGTTTTTGGCATGAAAGCCAGATTTTTTGAAAACCAAATTTGTTTTGTTGGCGTGAAAACCAAATTTTAGATTTTTGGCGTAAAAGCCAGGTTTTTTATTTTTGGGCATAAAAGCCGAGAATTTTGTTTTTTGGCGTAAAAGCCAAGTTTTGTTTTTGCCGTAAAAGTCAGGTTTTTGTTTTTTTGGTGTAAAAACCGAGATTTGTTTTTGGCGTAGAAGCCATGTTTTGGTTTTCAAAATTGCAGGTATCGACTAAAAGTAGCCTCCCTATTGAATGGTATTGCAACCATCGATGGAATGTCGCATCCTTGCTCATTCGGTTTGAGAGTATCGATGGAATGTCGCCTCCTCGCGAATTGGGGTGCAAGTATCGACAGAATGTCGCTTCCTTAGTGTTTTTCAAAAAAATTGGTTTTGCGGGTATCAACTGAATGTCGCTTCCCCACGATTTTTGAAATTTGAGGTTTTTGAAAATTTGGGTTGTGGATATCAACTGAAATGATGCGTCTCCACGATTTTTGAAATTTGATGTTTTTGAAAATTTTGGTTGTGGATATCAACTGGAATGTTGCGTCTCCACGATTTTGTGAAATTTTGCAAGTATCGAAAAGGTGTCGCTTCCTTGCGATTTTGAAATCTTGGAAGTATAGAATGGGGTTCGCATCCTTCCGATTTTTGGACTTTGCGAGCATGGACTGAGCGTCGTTTCCCTGCAGTTTCTAAAAAAATATTTTTGTTTAAAGACACGAGGGTTGTAAATTTTGACTCTAAACCATTTTTTGTTGTAAAAGTCGGGACGAACTAGGGTGGAAAGCCTGAGTCCTGATTTTTGTTTCAAACCATGAATTTTGGGTTCAAGGATCAAAAGTTTTGGTTAAGTCCGGGAAGATGCTCCTAAACTTGGATTTGAATTTTTTTTTTAACTATGAAAGTAAGCATTGTTTCGAGGTTTTTTTAGGAATTTCAACATAAGGATAAAAATTCCAAAAGGAATGGGTTTGACGAGCAAGTACCTGGGAATAGGCTTTGACCGTGCAGGCATTGCTCTGACCTAGTGGCGTAAGTCTTCAAGGGTAGTACTGCTTCAAGAATTTGCCGTTGATGGGCAGCATACATCTGTCGCCTTCCATGTTTAGAAGAGCATATGCGGTGTTGGAGAAGACTGTGTCGATGACAAAAGGTCCCTCCCATTTTGGATTGAACTTGCCTTTGGATTTGTGGGCGAAAATCATTGGCCCTTTTACTGCAAGAACCAAGTCACCCTTTTATAGGCATTGCCTGACCTTCTTGTCGAAAGATCCTGCCATGCGTGCTTGGTATAGCTCAATGCTATGTAGAGCTTCGAGTCGTCTTTCATCAAGATTATCCAGCTCTTGGAGTCTCAATTTGACATTCACTACACCAAAAATCGGAAATTGGAACGGAAAAGCGTTCCTAATCCTTCCGTTCCTAATCCGTTAAAGTGTTCCAATTTCCGTTCCAATTTGGATTAGGAACGGTTGGTACCAAATTGGAACGGAAATTGGAACACTTTAACGGATTAGGAACGGAAGGATTAGGAACGCTTTTCCGTTCCAATTTCCGATTTTTGGTGTAGTGATTGCTTTCTTGCATCATGTCATTTTCCAAAGATACCCTTAAGGAAGGAATTTGTACTTCCAAAAGGACAATTGCTTCGCATCCATCGACCAAAGAGAATGGTGTACTATGGTTTGGTCCTCGAACGGTGGTTCGATAAGCCCGTAAAGCTTCAGGTAGTCTGTCGCCCCAGTCTCTTTTGTGACTAGAGACCATTTTCTTAAGAATTTTTCATAGTGTCTTGTTAAAGGCTTCTGCTAGTCCGGTTACTACTGGATTGTATGGAGTCGAAGGACAACTTTGAATTTTGTATTTGTCGCAGAACCTGTAGAATCTGTGATCCCGGAATTGTGGTCCGTTATCAATGATGAATCTTTTAGGTATGCCGGAGCGACAGATAATGTTGGTGCGCAAGAATTGAAGCACTGATGAGGTCTTCATTTCGCTGAGCGCAAATGCTTCTAACCACTTGGAGAAATAATCCGTAGCGGCGAAGATGAAGCGATGACCTTTGCTTGATAGAGGAGAGATAGGACCTATGATGTCCATACCCCAGGCTTCAAAAGGTCATGAGATCGCTGTGGGATGTAGCCATTCTGGAGGCATGTGGACATAATCTCCATGAACTTGGCATTGTTGGCAGCATTTAGCAAATTGCCTAGCGTCCGCTACCATGGTAGGCGAATAATAACCTAACCTTTTTATTTGATCGTAGAGCTTAGGACCAGCCCGATGAGCTCCATAAAGACCAGCATGTACTTCTTTGAGAGTTTCCTTGGCTTCTTGTTGTGACAAGCAGCGTAGAAGTACTCTGTTGAAGGATTTTCTGTAAAGCATTTTTGAAGGAATATCCAAATGAAAGTTTGGGGCTCGTCTTTGAATGCTTACCCACTCTTTTGGATCTTCAGGTAGGATTCCGAACATAATGTAATCAATGAACGGATCCCTCCAGTCGCTGATTGGAGGTTTGAGGATGGACATTCAACTTCTAATGACTTGGTGGCATTCAACAACTGCTTGGTGTGTTAAGAGGAGGGAGAATCCTTCTTTGACACGCTGTGATTTACATGTTTTCTCCTTTTTGGATTGCTATAGATGCTGCAAGTCCAGCCAGGGCTTCTGCACGGATGTTTTCACCTCTGGGGATGTGGGTGATGTGACGGATGTCAAACTTTTACCGAAGTGATTGTGCTTTCTTGTAGTAAGGCAACATATCAGGCTTCCTGCCTTCAAATTTCTGATTCATATGGTTGACGATCAGTTGAGAGTCCCCAAATGCTTCCAACATGGTGATGCCAGATTCGAGGGTGAGTTCCAATCCTAGAATCAGGGTCAGGCCTTGGTACTCAGCTGCGTTGTTTGAACATGGATCCAGTAGAGAGAAAACGTGTGGAATCATGTATTTGTCGGGATTGACAAAGAGGATGCCAATTCTTGATATCTGCTTTCCTTTTTCATTTGTCCTGGTTGCGCCGTCAAACACATGTCCCAGGAAGCATTCAATGAGGAAGCCTCCACGTTATAGACAGATTCGTCTGGGAGATCGTCCCTAAGTGTAGAATCCTTAGGAAATGGGTGCTCTGCAAGAAAGTCTGCTAGAGTTTAGCCTTTGATTGCCTTTTTTGGTACATACCTAATATCGAATTGTGACAGAAGGATGGACCATTTTGCCAATCGGGCATTGAGAGAACCTGCTTTTGTGACAAGGACGTTAAAGAGATTGATCCTTGAAATCAGGTATACTGTGTTGGATAACAAATAGTGACGCATCTTTTGTACGGCGAACATCACTGCAAGGCATTCTTTTTCGACTGGAGAGTAGCGATGCTCTGTACCTATCAACATGCGGCTGAGGTAATATAGAGTAATCGAGAGCTCTTTGTGTACAAGATGAATGGTTTTCTAGTTGTGGGGGCAACCAACACTAATATGATGCAAGATGGAAAAGTGATTGCTTATGGATCTCGACAGTTGAAGGATCACGAGAAGAACTATGACACCCATGATCTTGAGTTAGCAGTGGTTGTTTTCGCGTTGAAAATGTGGAGACATTACCTCTATGGAGAGCAGTTCAAAGTCCACTCCGACCACCGTAGCTTACAGTACTTATTTTCATAGAAAGAATTGAACATGAGGCAGAGAAGATGGATGGAAATTTAAAGGATTATGATTTTCCAATCAAGTATCACCCGGGGAAAGCCAATGTAGTTGCAGATGCCTTGAGCAGAAAATCAGTAGGCTTGGCAAATCTAAGTGGCACTTGTATCTTTGAGTAATTTGAAGAGTTGAGTATAGACCTGCAGCCACTAAGGAAGGGTGTTTTGTTAGCAAATATGTCAATTTCAGAGCCTTCTTTCATTCAGAAGGTCAAGGATAGTCAGTTGCAAGATCCAGAGTTGGCCAAGATTTCAGAGCTTATAGCAGAACGTCCTGACTTTCGTGTTGTTGATGGAGTTTTGTACTACCGTCACCGTCTGTGTGTGCCTAACATCGAAGATTTGAGAAATGACATCATGACCGAGGCTCACAGCATGAAGTATTCAATGCATCCAGGCAGCACAAAGATGTATCAGAATTTGAAGGGCAGATTTTGGTGGAACAATATGAAGAGAGAGATTGCAATGTTTGTCTCCCGTTGCATGACCTGTCAGTTGATTAAGGCAGAACATCAGAGGCCTCCAGGGTTGTTGCAACCATTAGAGATCCCGGAATGGAAGTGGGAGCACATTACCATGGACTTTATTTCGGGATTACCGAGGACTAGCAGAGGCAACGATGCGATATGGGTCATTGTGGACCGTCTCACCAAGTCAACGCATTTCCTTGCTATGAAGACTGGGAAGAAGATGCACATGCTACATTTGGCAGAGTTGTTCGTCAACGAGATTATCAATCGTCATGGGCAGCCAGTTTCTATCACATCCGACAGAGATAGTAGATTCGTCTCGAGGTTCTGGAAGACGCTACATGAGTCTATGGGTACGAGATTACAGTTCAGCATGGCTATCACCCTCAGACAAATGGCCAGTCAGAGAGGATGATTCAGACCCTTGAGGATATGCTCCGTGCTTGTGTTAGACTTCAAGACTCAATGGGATGAGACTCTACCGTTGTGTGAGTTCGCTTACAACAGCAGCTACCATTCGAGCATTGGGATGGCGCCTTTTAAGGCTTTGTATGGCAGAAGGTGTAGGACACCTATATGTTGGGAAGAATTCGGCACTCGTAGTTTCCATGGACCGACTATGGTGAGTGAGACCAGCGACAGAATCAAGTTGATTCAGGAACGTCTAAAAGTGTCCAGGAGTAGACAGAAGAGCTATGCAGACTCCCACCGCAGAGATTTACAGTTCAAGGAAGGAGACAAGGTCTTCTTGAAAGTGTCACCTGCAAGGGGAACATTGAGATTTGGATAGAAGGGCAAGCTATCACGGAGATACATCGGACCCTACGACATTGTGAGTAAGATCAGTGATGTGGCTTATAGATTAGCCTTACCACCCGAGTTATCCGGCGTACAGAACGTCTTCCATGTGTCTACGTTGAAGAAGTATGTCCACGATCCGTCCCATGTGCTCCGGCATGAGCCATTGGAGATTCGAGAGGATGCTACTTATGTTGAGAAGCCCGTTGAGATCATCGATACAAAGGAACAAGAGTTGAGGACCCGGACTATTCAGTGGGTAAAGGTACTGTGGCGAACCATGGTCCGGAAGAGGCAACGTGGGAATTACGAGATCAAGTACAAAAGAAGTATCCACATCTACTACCTGAGGTGAGTCTTATGTTTCATTTGGAGGACCAAATGCCCTAAGGGGTGGAGGATGTAAGACCCCGACCCGAGTGAACCCGATTAGTGCTAATTAAATTGTGTGTTAGTGCTAAGCTTGATTAGTGATTTTGGCTAAGTTGGGTTTGGAATAGCTTTTGTTTTAGTTTTGGGAAACTTTGAGTGCTTGATAGCTAGTGGGACCCTTTGGGGGTTGCCCTTTCGACTTTGCATTTACTTAGGTGATTTTCCGGAATTGTTTTGATTGGCATTCTTAGCCCGTTTCATGTATCTTAGTGATCCCTACAACTTTCATGTTGATCCCGTTTCCATTCGAGGTCCCGAAACCTGATTTACAAGCCTTGAGGGGCAAAACAGTCCTTTTATACTAAACCTGTACCCAAAACTTGATATCCCCAAAACCCGCGAAACATATACTTTTTGGAAACTAGATATTTCGACGATCAATTCTTCCATCTTCGTCGAATTCATCCGAGGTCCCGAAAGAGATGATTTCAGCCAAATTAGCTCCTTTAGTAGTGGGACCCAACTCATTTGTTAACAAAGGAAAGCCATTCTTCATTTCCATTCATTCTTCATTTGTTCCAGCACAAACCAGCAACCTAGGGTTTCTCTTGCTTTTCTCTTCTTCTTCTTGCTTCTCCATCTCCAATCCACACTAATCTTGCACCAACATCGAAATGGAGATCACCATCCTCTTCCTCATCTTGCAAGCTTCATTTTCATACCTTTTGTAGAGAAATCCATCAACCTTGAGATCTTCTTTGAGCTAGCTCTCCTCATTTGAAGGTCATCCAAGTAAGTAATCTTCTTCATCTTCTAGATTAGTGTTCTTCTAGGCCTAGGCAAGCTTCATTTGCATTATTGAAAGTTCTATCATTTTCATTCTTTGTGTAACCATTTTAGGGTTTGTTTTGGGGGTTTTTTTTATTGTAGCTTGGATTTGAGTTATAAAGGTGATTAGAAGCTTGGTACAGCTAGCTTGGACTTGAGGCAAGTGAATGATTGAGTGTTTTAAGTTTTAAATGGTTTGGTGAAACATTAATGGATTTCTTTCATGCTTTTAGCGATTTTCATTGTTGAAATAAATGCTCTTAATGTATCTTGATAGCATCATTTAATGCCTTGAAAACATGAGTTTAAAGTCTTCTTGTTTCTAGTTTTATGTGGTTGTATATGCGTTGGAAGGAGGGGAAAAATAGGAGGACCAGGCCACTGCAGAACAACACCTAAAACCTGTTCCGCAGTGTGCCCGGTCGACCTGGCGGGGGCCGGTCGACCTGGGACACACTGACGAAATTTCTGGGACCAATTAAAGTTACAACTCCCGGTCGACCTGGCCATGGCCGGTCGAACGGGCACATAGAGGCCAGGTCGACCGGGCCCACTGGGAAAATTCTTACTGGAGTGAATTTTCGACCTGATTTAAAATGGTTTTAGGTGGGACTTTGGCTACCCTTTTTGGACTGTTTGGACTATGTGTGAGGATTTCTTGAGCCGACACTCCTCATGGTTGGTTCGGTGGCATCGAAGTTCAATCCATTTCAATCTTGAATGGGATGGGACGACGCGATATCTTCCTTACATCTATACGCAAAGTCTATTTCCTTGGGTATCGCGAATCCTATTCCTTTCGATGACTCAGTAGGTTGCTCGATGTATCCGGATCAACGTCATGCCTAGGATGGACCGTTTATAGTCTTGATTTTTCTAGCATAGCATCTAGTACTATCCACAAGCTCATTTTAAGTTTTAAAAATCGTAAAAGTGCATAAGGAGCCCGGAATGTCTTCAAACTCAAGCAGTACCAAGTCTTTATTACAATCGACATAAGGGACCCCTATTCACATAAATAGATCTTGAAACCAATATTTTACCTGAAATTGTTATAGTTCATTATATTCCTTCATTTCCAAGAGTTACATTGCATGATTTGTTTTCCCGAAAGCATGATAGTTACACTAGTAACATTGACTTGTCCCGAAGAGTATTGCCCGACATGAAATGAAAGTTATGGATTTGAGTATTCTTGCCCTGTTCAATTATTTACTTGAACTTGATGTATTTTGCATATGTCTCGATTTGTTATTTGACCCATGAGTCGGCATCACTAAGCTTGGATAACCTTGTCGGTTTGATCCACCGACTTGGAGATCCCTCTCCCGTCCCGCCAGCTGCAGTTTCGATCCCGATAACCGGTTTATTACCGTGGTCCCGTCCCGATACCCGGTTCGCTACCGTGGTCCCGTCCCGTATATTTATATTGTATATATGCTTTGCGTTGAATCTCATCACCTTGTGTGACTGAGACCAACGTCCCGTTATACTGTTGTCATTTTAGTGATAGAGGACTTAGCTTTATGTGATTGCCATCTTGTTAGTTCCCGATTCCTTGGATACCTTATATAGTTTTATCTTGTTTACTTGTTTCTAGCAAATGATTTATCTACTTTATGAGAGTTCTCGCTTAGACAGATTTCTATGATTTTCAAGATATTTCCTTTATTATATGTTGTTATATCTTTTCACTCTCTTGCCAGACCGTCGTGTCTGACCCATTTGCTTTGGTACTCAGGTCCCGTTGCCGGCTACCTTGAGGAGGAGCCGGAGGAGGCGGTAGGTGAACCGCAACCCTTAGTCGAGTGGCGTGCTGACGATGTCATGTAGACATCGGGGTTGCTACGAGAGACGTGACATGATGGGGAAAACTATTTAATCATTCTTGGATTACTGTTTTGTTATATTGGCCTTTGTTGGCCTATATTTTTTAGGGAAATGTAACTAAATGATCGTTTGTTCAAACTTTAACTACTATTGGGAAACATGCTTATGATCACTGCTCATTCTGATACAGTATTTTATACTTGTGATATTGTCTTTATGACTAAGGATAGTTTGACTATTTGATTTGCTACACGCTTCCGCACTTAAAAGAAATATTCATTTATGGTTGTGATATCCTCACCGTGGACACCTGTGAGAAATTCAATAAATGTATGTTACTATTAAACTGTTGATGTAGGTAGATCATCATCAATATTAGTCCCGATCCCGGATCAGTCCCTCGGGGACCCGGTCCGGGGTCGGGACACCCTGATCTGCCCATTTTTCTTTGTCACGGGGACGATGTTGGCCAACCATTCAGGATGCTGTTCCTCGCGGATGAAGGCAACGCTCTTGAGTTTCTGAACTTCTTGTTCAATTTTGTATATCACATCAAGATGGAATCTTCTTTGGCCTTGTTTACAGGCCCGTGTTGAAAGATAGGTGGGTCATTCAGATAGGTTTCAAAACCTTTTGATCCACTTAATGCAGGGATCAACTATCTAGAAGGCAACAAAATTCAATCCAGGATGCAATCCCTCAAACTCATAAATCATGTGCAGTAATATATACTATCTAAAAGATAGATAACAACACCTAAACATACAACCACGAAATCTACAACATACAAGGATGTAGATTATACCTTTGGAGCTTGGTAGTGCTCTAATGGAGAAGTTGATCTCTTTCTTTGATGATGAACACCTTCACTAATCAAATCAGAATCTCCAACACCTTTTGATCTTCCACGCTATGACCCGTATCAAATTCTCTTTTCTCAAGAAGTTGGTGGAATCTCCAAGAGAAAACCCTAAAGGAAACTAGAAGAGAACTAGAAGAGGGAAGATATGTGCAACAACTTGCACAAGAGAGGAAGAGAGATGATGGGCGTGAATCCCTAGGTGGGATTATTGCATGGAACGTCCAAGCCACCTCTCTCTCTCTTTTATAGCACTTATGTAACCTCCTCTTACTAATTGAAATAGAAGTCTTACTTCCAAAACAATTAGTTGCTTACTAAATCACAATTAGAAGTCTCACTTCAAATATGATTAGTAACATTCTCTTTTTCTAATTAAAATAGAAGTCTCACTTCCATTAGTAATTAGTAACTTACTATTACCGCTATTAGAAGTCTCACTTCAAATAGAAATAGTAACTTTCTATTTCCTTTTAGAGTTCCACTATAATTAGTATCTTTCTAATATCTTGGCTAGCGTGGGGACCACTAGGGATTCCTTAGAAAGCTGGCTCCAACTGGGACACGCGACCCCACATCTCATGTACAATCCGGGCCCACAGTTAATTGCAAATAACTCCACTATATAAATGCAATTGAACTCCAGTCTTAGGAATATATTACAAAGAAGACCCTAAACTTCCCAATTCCACAAGTAGGCCCCTCCATCTATATCCATGGATCAATTGGACCTGTCCACCAAAATAGATCCATATCTTATTATCCTTGAGCCGCAATTAATTATAGTGATCATTTGGTACCGCTCCAATTAACTCTTAATTGGAATGGTTGCGCACTTACCAATGACAAATCCATTAATTGGCACAAGGGGATATTAAAGATAGATTCCATCTTGACCATTGAATGTTCCCACAGCTCTACTATCACGTACCCAAATCACCGAGGTGTTGACCTACAATTGGCCTCACTCATTGGTGATTCAAAGCAAATGAATAGATAGAAACTTGAGTTTACTAATGTCTCAGGATTATGAGCCTATTGCTAGGGAATTATGAGAGCAGACCTTAAAGTAAAGACAGTGTACATAAGGTGCTTCTCATGGTCCTTCAATACATTTAATGTACCAGCACCATGATCCAGAATCTTACATTCCGATGATCGAAACAAATCACACTATCTCATAGTGATCAAAGTGTTGCAACCTTGTCAGATGAGATGCCCAATCTCATCACTGGTTGTGAAGATATTTAAGTATAAGATTTATAATACATGTCTCCTATATGTGGATCTCATCCATACACATGTATTACATCTAGTATACTTGTGGACTCCGGTTAATCTCATTAACCATTATGTCATTCTTATTGGTTATGTGTAAGTATATAATTAAACACCATTCATCTCATGAAAGGAAAACATGATTGCATTGATAAATAAAGAAATTAATCAATTTATTACAATATATACTTGGTATTGAGACCATAAAACTAACAATCTCCCACTTGGACTCAATGCCAGTTAGGATTGCATCTCATGCCCATCCTGTCTACATGCTGCTCAAAGACTTTGGTGGTCAAAGGCTTAGTAAAGGGATTTGCCAGATTGTCCGCAGAAGCTATCTTGGTGATTGCAATACCACCTCTCTGCACAATCTCTCTGACCAAGTGATACTTCCTATGTACATGCTTTTGGCTTTTATGGCTCCTGGGTTCCTTGGACTGAGCGACTGCCCCACTGCTATATCAGTAAACTGTGAGCGACTGTCGTGCCAAAGGTACCACTCCAAGTTCCAAAAGGAATCTTTTAAGCCATACTGCTTCCTTAGCTGCTTCACAGGCTGCTACATATTCAGCCTCAGAAGTAGAATTAGCAGTACATTCATGTTTAATACTCCTCCAGCTGATGGCTCCTGCGCCAAGCATAAACACATAACCAGAGGTAGATTTCCTAGAATCCTTATCTGACATAAAGTCAGAATCTATGTACCCGACTGGAATCAGCTCATCACTGCCGTAAATCAACATGCAATCTCTAGTTCTTCTCAAGTACTTGAGGATACATTTTACAGCAGTCCAATGGTCAGGACCTGGGTTAGACTGATATCTGTTTCTTTATGATCAATTGATTTTGTTTTCATGCACCATTCTTGTTACATATCATGGTTTTCAAAATCTTTTGATTATAATTACATCATGTTTGATTTGCTTTTTGCACACATATGTCTTGCATTGCATTTCTTTACATGATTAATTGATTGTGATTTTAAAAGCTTTCATAGCTAATTTATTCATGATCAATTGTTGTTGAATCATTTGTGTAGATGTCATAGTTAGATTATTTGAACAAATGATTTGAATCAATTCAAATTTTTCCATGGATTTCTAAGTTATACTTTTATATGGAAAATCATTGTTTTGAAAAATCAACTTTTATGTGTTTCATTTAAGTTATATCTTTTAAAATACAATGTTGAAAATTGATCTTCAAAATCATTCTTTTTATGCTTATTGTTGGATTTTGTTTATTGAAATGATTTGAAGATTGGTTGAATGGAAATGCTCTATAACTTCATTAGTCATATTCATCAAAGCATGTTCCATGTTCTCATTTCCTTTTCTTTTGGTTTCATTATCTTAGAAATGGAAATGTATGTTGTTTGCATCTTTGCTTATTTAGTTATTCTTTATATATGCAAATGACTATTGGTTCCATGTATGGTTGTGTTATTTATTATATTTGTAGAAACCATACTAGAACCCAAATCCATCCTCTATGCCTTCTAGTCATTTCTTTTTGGATGGTTATGATGTTGATTCATGTAGATTCTCTTGGTGTCATGCTTATACATGTTTCAACTTCATAGTAGTGTTCTTAATCATATGAAACTCTTTGAAACCCATTTCTCATATTTCTATATGTTTGATGGTTATCTTAGATGTTGAATTCATATGATTTTGACACTTTGGAAATTGCATGCTTTACCAAGTAATATCTTTTTGCATTGCAGTTTACCTTGTTCATCACTATGCTCATTAGTCATATCTTTAAAAGTGATGAATATGCATTTATGATGCTTGTTGGGATTTTGGGTATGTCACATCCTTGCTATTAATCATGTTGTCAAATTCAATTGATTTTAATTGGTATAATTTTCTATTGGTTTGATTTCTTGTGTATGTGATAGACCTTGTGTACATTGGATTGATCTTGATAGTTATATGTTTACATTCCATGTCACATTCCATTAGCATCATAATGTTCATGATTGCCACCTCTCTTGCTCATATAGGTATATCTCATGACCACCATGTTTATGTGTTCATAATAGTGGTTGGTTATTAGTTGAGGTTGGCTTCATGCTTGAAATTCATTTCACTCTTCTTGCACATAATAGTCATATTTATTGTTTGAATGAAATGATTTCACAACTTACATAGCATATGATGTTCATAAGTTATATTGATTGATGCTATGTTTAGTAAACCCCATTTCATCATGGATAGCTCTAATTTGGATGTTTCCTAATAGTTATATTTTTAAATCCATTTTAGAGTGATTGTGTTTAATAGTCTTATCCTTAAATCTCAATTGGTATTCTTTATTTTTCCAATTGATATCCATGATTGATTTTCCCATTAGACCTTACTTTCTTTTGGTAATTTGATCATAATGTGCTCTATAGTTAAATGAATCTAATCCTTTCCTTGAAGTTGACCCTCATTTGGTTAAACCATCTTCTTCTTGAACCAAATAGTTATATCTTGTCAAAAGTTTGACAAAAGAAGAGAATGGATTGAGGAGGAGTGTAAACCTTCATAGGAAGAATTAGTTTTTATCAAATTCACCCTTGGATTGACTTTGAACCCTTAGAGTCTTCTTCCATACATGATAGCCTGTTATGTATTTCATTTTCGATTTCATTTGTTAATAGGTGCTACTAAAGGTATTTTCCTTGTTTCATGTGTGTAGGTACCTTTGCAATTTAATGACAAAGGGGGAGAGAACATTCAAGTACTCAAAGATCTCCTATTCTTCAAAAGGGGAGAGAGCATTCAAGTTCTCTAAAGGTGAAGAGAATGTCCAAGCTTCCTAAGGAGAGTTGTGTATGATCTTCTACAAGGGGAGAGAATGCATATCTTGCCAAAGGGAGAGAGAGGCATGGTCAAAGGGGGAGAGCTAATAGAAGAAAGAAAGCTTGGAGCTAAAGAAGATGCTTGGCCATAGAGAGGAAGATGAAAAGAAAGCTTGAAGAATGATCAAGCACCAAGCATCATGAAGAATGAAGAAAAGAGCCCAAGCTAAGAGGAGGAGCATCCAAGAAGATTTCAAGACTTGTCCATCTTAGGGGGAGCTGAAGACTTAGTGTGTGATTTCATTGATGAGTAAGTTGCCATCAAATTGCAAAGGGGGAGATTGTTAGGGATTTTGTATTTGCAATTTGATGGATGCATTTTCACTTTAGCATCATTTGATTTACACACACTTGCATTGATTTAAAATATCTTGAAATCTTGATTTATACATGCATTGCTTTTAAGATTTGAAAAAGTATTGTTTTATGCATGGTCTGTTTTTATACTTGGATGCATTGTTTTTAGAATTAAAACTCTTTTGAAATCCTAATTCTTTGTGCATTACTTTTGAGAAATCATATTGAGAATTTAGGTTTGTGCCTTGCATACATTCATCACTTTTAGAATCATCTTTGTATGCATTTTCATATGAAAAGAATTTTTAGAAATCAAGCTAGCCTTTGGATTTAAAGTTTCGAATCTATTTAGGCTTTGTGTGTTTCATGTTTTTTAAACATCTTAAGCTGATTTAAAACATGTTACCAAGCTTGGTTTAGTGGCCTAAAAATCCCCACAAAGAGAAACCTTCAAATATGCAAAAGTTGGGATTTTTTTTTATCCAGGGGGTGGTCCGGCTGTGTCGCCGGTCGACCGGCCCAGAGGTCCCGATCGACCGGGAACACTGTAGGCCAACTGAGCCCCTGGAGCCCCAACGGTCATTTTTCTGACCGTTGTGTGATCCCGGTCGACCGAGACCTGTTTGCAGGTCGACCGAGGACTAGCCGTTGGACTGTTTTTCATTATAAAGTCCATTCATTTCCAACCTTTTTCAAGGCTTGAACCATGAACTTTTGAGACCATTTTGGAGCCAAAGAAAGGGGAAGAAGTTGGAAAGGCTAGAGGGCTATTTGGAAATCAAATGCTTGAGTTTTAAAAAGGTAGATCTTTACTTGTATTTTGATTTCCATTAAAATGAAATCCATGCATGCTTAAATCTTTTTATTTTCACTTATGCATGATTTCTAGAGTTGTGTTGCAAACTCAATATCATCTTTGGTAAATTAGTTTGGTTTGCAAACTCTCTTATCCTAATCACATGTGTTCTTAGACTTTAACATTCATACAACATGTTTTAGTTCATTTCTTTAAGTTGTGTGAATCTTTCATGTGATTAGTTTTCTCTTCAATCATCATTTTATAAGCTTTGATTTTAAAATGCATCATGCATTCATTTAAGAGCTTCATTGTTGAAATTGATTGAAGAAAAGCATTCATACACTTGTGCACACACTTTAGCTCATTTAGTGTATGTTTGTAATTTGAATTACACTTTCATATTAGCCTATGTAGAGGCAATTCAATTGTGCTTAAATTGTATCTCTTGGAGTGTTCTTTTGTGAAGACACCTTCTTTGAGAAATCTCTCATTTGTAAAGGTTATTGCTTAGCCTAAGAAAAGCATCTTGTAAAGGTTATTGCTTAGCCTAGAAAAGCACATTGAGAGGTTGTTGTTTAGCCTAGAAAAACAACATTGTAAGGGTTATTGCTTAGCCTATTGAAAAGCATAACTAGTGGAAATCCGGTGGGGTGATTAGATCACAAGCCGGTAGTGGACGTAGGCATTGAGGCCGAACCACTATAAACCTTGGTGTTGTGGTGCTTGCTTTTGTGGTGATTGTTTTTATTAGCTTCCGCATATTGTTTGATTAATCATCACATGTGACTAGTTTATGTTAAGAAATTAAAATTTGTCTCAAATTGGTCATATTTGTAGCACACCCTATTCACCCCCCCCCCCCCCCCCATCTAGGGTTAGGATCCCAAGGACTTTCAATCTTCTTTGGCCTTGTTTGACAGGCTTGATATCTTTTTGCAGATTGAGCTTATGAACTGCTCTCTTGGGGTCTAAGCTAGGCATTTCAACATAAGACCATGCAAAACAATCAACGAACTCACAAAGAAAAAAGATATACTCGGGTAACTTATCATCCTTTATATTCTTGCTTATGAATACAGGATGTGGGTTATCTGGTGTTCCCAAGTCTATCTTTTTAACAGAATCTTCTGTTGGAAGGTTTGAAGGTGGTTCCTCCACAATATTTTCGGAGACTTCCAACTCAACGAAACCTTTTGGAGTTTCAAGGGCATTTTCAGGCCAAGGCTTTGTTTCTGGCCATGGGTCTTCAGGATCGGTAATCTTCTCAAGGCTTGCTATGAGGTGGTCCCAATCGCCTGTTGAAATTGGGTCGAAGTAAGGTACTTCTTTCGGAGACGATGGTTCTTCTGGGTCAGAATGCCACATGTCTGTATCACCAGATAATTCCTCTTCACCATTAGAGAAATCGTACCAATTAGTAGAGCTTCCTAGATCCTTGACGGGTGACTCTTCAAAGAGATATCCAGGGAGATCGATGTCTTCAAGGACATGAGATGTTGAGGCTTGGTCGGCAAATCGACTCCTCAACATTTGTGTCAACTGTCTCACGAGAGTGTCGGGATCATACCCCAATCCATGTGAAGATTTTCTACATGACCGTAGAGTCTCCAATCTTCCAATTGACTTTTTGTCAAGGCGGGCTCAATGGTGTGAGAATACCGCGACCTTGCCCCAGACCGATTGGGTTTTGAGTGTCATAACCCATTTTCTTCATAATAGCTTATGCCACAGGACTATATAAAATAGTTGAGGCATGCCTTCATTTTGGAAAGGTTCAAGCATGGAATTTGACGAGGAAGCTTCTGATCTGTAGAAGAAGATTGGCTTCTCTTCTGCTGAAGTTGCCGGAACAACGAAGGAAGCAGACGTAGGATCTTCTACGTCAGCAGGTGTCTCTATTGGGGGTAGAGCAGGCTGAACTTGTTGAGTGTCAGCTTGGCATGACGGTGTGTCGTCTTTTGGCTCTGACTCTGAATCCGTGTCGTGCACGATAGACACGAAAGAGACAACAAACTTGCCCCCAGACTTTTGCTTTGGTCGTTATGACCAAAGGCTTTGAAGATTTGAGGGAGACAACGAAGGGAGATGGATTGTTCTCTTCAGATTTATCGGAAGGTTTGTTTTCTTCCGATGATCGCTGAGGAGCCTTGCCTTTATCTTTCTGATGATTTTCAACAAAGAGTGTTATTTCTTCCTCCTTTTCTTCTTTTCATCTTTGTACATTTGAGCATCTGGAAAATGGACTTCTTTGCATTTGAAGGGATTTTTCTCTGCAAACACTCGATATATCGAGCCGTCTTTGCCAACGAACTTGATGCATTGATGTAGAGTTGAAGGGACGACACCATTCTCATGTATCCAGGGGCGTCCGAGGAGGATGTTGTGAAAGTCCTGGATCCTCACCCTAGAGGGGGGGTGAATAGGGTGAGCTACAATATGTGACCAGTTAAGACAAATTTTAACTACTTAAAACTAAACTAGTCACAAGTGATGATAAACAAACAAGATGCGGAAGCTAACAAAACAAATCACCACAAGCATTCACCATCACACAATGATTTATAGTGGTTCGGCCTCAATGCCTACATCCACTACCGGCCTGTGATCCAACACCCCACTGGATTTCCACTAATTATGCTTTTCAAAAGGCTAAGCAATAACCTTTACAATATTTTCTTTCTAGGCTAAACAACAACCTATCAATGTGCTTTTCTAGGCTAAGCAATAACCTTTACAAGATGCTTTTCCAAGGTTAAGCAATAACTTCTACACTATACTTTTCTTAGGCTAAGCAATAACCTTTACAATAAAAATATTTTCTCTCAATGTAGTGTCTACACAAACACTTTAAGAGATACAATTAAAGCTCAATTGCAATGCCTCTTAAATAGGCGGATATGAAAGTGAAAAACGAACTCACACAAACACTAAATGAATGCAAAGGTGTATGCCCATGATGTGTGTGTGATAACTTCAATCAAGTTAAAAACAAAGCTCAATTAAAATATGCTCAAAGCATTTAAAAGTTTAAGGCACATAAAAAGATTTGATTGAAGTTAAATGCAAATCACATGTATAAATACTAACTTGTTAATGACATGAAAATCAAGGGCTCACAAGTTGTATGAAATTAATTAACTTAAGACATGTGATGCATGTGCAATGTTGTTTTCAAAACCAAATTAATTTAACTAAGGTTTAAATGAATGAAAACAACAAATAAAGTTTAAACCAAGTAAATGAATCATGATATAAAAGAAATCAAAGATTTTGGCTAAGCATGATTAATGAAGATTTTAAAACAACTTGGTTTGAAATCAAGGGTGAAGAATTCAATCCAACTTAGATCAAAGATTAAATGAAGAATGGATTCAACACATCATAGTTAACGTGCAAAAAATCATTTACCAAAGATTTAAACAAAACATCTAACATATGATTAAGAAAGGTAAAGCTTACTTAGAGATTTAACTTCATTAATCCAAGCTTTAGCTTTCCAAATGACCCCTTGGTCTCTCTTAGTTCATCCCCTTTGTCTTGTCTCCAAACACCTCAAGGATGGCTTCAAAATCACTAACTTTGGCAAAGGAATGAACTCCATTTTATAGCCAAAAACTGCCCAACGGCTAGTCCCACGTCGACCTGGAACAAGGCCCGGTCGACTTAGCCTTCAACGGTCATAAAATTGACCGTTTGAAAAGAGCACAACGGCTCTTTACCCGGTCGACCCGCAGTGGGCTCGGTCAATCGGGTCCCTTGGGCCGGTCGACCAACCACACTGCGGGTCGACCCGGGCCTGGGACCAAATTCCCCTAAAATTGCATATTATAAAGTGATTTCTTGTGGGAACTTTTGGGCCACTGAATCAAGCTTGGAATCATTTTTTAAATCAAAGTAAGAGGTTTTAAAAACATGAAACATAAAAAGCCTAAAAGGATTTGAAAGATTTAAAACATAGGCTAGCTTGATTTCTAAAACTTCTTTTCAAATTAAATTGCATCCAAGTATAAAATCAAAACATGCATAAATCAATATTTCTACAAGTCTAAAAACCAATGCATGTGTAAATCAAGATTTCAAGATTTTCTAAAATAATGCATGTGTGAAAATTCAAATGATGCTAAAATGTTAATGCGTCCATCAAATTGCAATATACAAAATCCCTAACATGTTGTAGCATGAAGGGGTTCTTATTGCATATACAGTGACTTCAGAGATGAGATCACCGATTTGCAACTTGAACCTGATTTTGCCGATAGGCCTTTGAGCGCTCCCATCATACCCAATGATGGATACAGACGTGTGACTCAGCTTGCTAGGTGGGATGCCCAGCTCTTCAAGCGCTTAAGTAGAGATGAGGTTGAGTGCAGAACCTGGGTCGATATGGACTCTGTGTATCGGCATTTCTTTGATGTACCCTGTGAAATACAGGGGTCGATTGTGCTTTGTCTCGCCTAGCAGGAGGTCATCCTTGTCGAAGGCAATTGTTGCACTTGTTGCGTTCTGAACCGAGAGGTATTCAATGCCTGATCCCTCGATTTTCTTCTTTTCTCCGTTTGAGGGAGTATTTGATTTTTTGACCCTATAGTCCATTTCAATTTGTAGGATTTGTGGGACATGTTTGTCGACATCCGCATTCAGCCTTTGTAATTATGAAATGAGACTATCACGAGTTTGTGGAGACATTCGTAATAAGTCCAGGATGTGTAGTCGTGCAGGTATGTGTTTGAAGTGCTCAATCAAGTCGTACTTGAAAGCCTACTTCGGGCCTGCGTGTTCATTGTTGTTGCCACTTGGGGCGTTTACAACATCTTTTCCCGAAGGATTTACATAAGAAGAAGAAGATTGGTTGCAATTCTTATGGTAATCTCGGCCAGAACGGGTACCTCTACCAACTTCAAGAGCTTCTTGAGAAGGGTCTTCATTTGGAAGATTGTCCTTGGGATCCATGGGTTGATCTTTCTCGTTTACTGAAGATGTGTCTGCAGCAGAGTCACCATCCTCAGTGATTGCGTTACATGGATCATTTTCCGGGAACAAGTCCTGAATAGCATCCAGCAACTTTTCTCCTTCATTGAGTAATTTGTCGGTCCAGATATCTCCCATGAGGTAAGGTATCTGGGACCAATTGACCAGGTCTTTTTCTGCGGAAGTTTCTTCAGGATAATCAGTCGGAAGAGTTGTGAGTTGCAACGTCACGGTCTTAGGGGATGAAGGCTGAGAATGTGTTATCTCAGTGGAACTCACCTGAGAAAATGTAGCTCCGGAAGATATACTGTCAGGTGTAGCCGGAGAGTACGTATCTTCGGTAGATGATGCTTCAGAGTCACTATCATCTTGAGCTATCGCATTGTGAGTTGCCTCGATAGGAGATCCCCCCCATAGTGGATTGTTAGGAGTCAGACTCATCATCGGATGTGAGAGGATCATCTATCCAGCAGTTTTCTCCATTTTCAGTAGTTGAGGGAGGAGGTACCTGTTGATTTTCAGGGACTTCCGGTTTTGGATTTTGATCGTGAAGATCTTGCTCTTGTTCTAAGGCAAGGCGCTGCAAGATCCTCGCATGCTCTTCAAGATCAGGCATGGTAGCCAAATCTTCTTCTTCGTCTGCCCCTTGTGGTTCAACACGACCGCGTTCCACTGGAGCGTTGAAGGGTGCTGAGTCAACAACATTTTCTTGAACATCCTCTTGGTTTTCTTCATCATCAGACCATGAGCCTTGTTGCCTATATGGGTTATACCAGATTACCGGCATAAGGTGAGATTCGAGAACCCATTCTTCGTCGGAGAGGTATTCTCTTGTTTCAAGGGATTCCTCCTACTCGTCGGTGTCACTGGCGGTATCACTTGACTCGTATCCATCCATGGAGAATCCAATTACCGAATTGCAAGAGTATGATGCCCCCTGCGCAGTTTCATTTCTAAATTGAGGTGGCATGAAATCACCAAGGGTGAAATTTCTTTCCACCTTCTAAGCCTTGGATTCTTTCGTTGTCCCCAGCGAAGGAGTGTTAAAGGTCTCTGCCTTTTCCAGGACTTCTTGCTTTGATTGAGCTTTCTCCTGCTGCTTGAGCTTGCAAAGTTGCCTCTTGGCTTGCCTTCGCTGTTGAGCGGTAGGTTTTGTTTTGACGATCTCCCAATTTTCATCTTTTAGGATATCGGGATGTACCCATATAGATTGTCCATCTGGTGTTGGACAAGGGACCAACTCTTGGGACGTCTGGGTCATTTTTATCACCTTAAAGGAAGTAGTGGTCTTCTCTTTTGGTGATTTTGAAGTTTGTCCATACGACACCATGTTGACGGAGGCAGACCCATAGTTTTTGTCAAAGGTGATGACTCTGTTTTTCTACATCTCGTTGATCTTCTCTCTCACAACGAAGCATTAATTGAGAGGATGCGAGATCATCTGATGGTAGGGACAATTACGAGGATCGTTGGTTTTGCCAACATCTCCCAGTCTTTTGGGCTCAAGCAAGGTGAGTTTACCATTTGCTATAAGAGCCTCGAAGATTTCTTCAACATCTTCATCGAATGGGTATTTTTTCTCTACTCGTTCTTTGAAGGCATCAAAGAGTTCAGGTTTCTTACCTGCGGCTTTATTTTCAGCTTTCTTTGGCTGCTGAGGAACTGACTTGGTTTGCACATTAAGAACCTCCTTTATCTTTGGCTTTGAGGTCGTAATGGTAGCTGGCTCTTTCTTTGATGACTGCTTATTGTTGAGGTCTTTGATCACCGTTTCAGCCTCCATAGCTGTTTCTAGGAGTTCTCCCAGGTTTTTTGATTTGTTGCAGATAATCATGGAGCGGATCCTCGCTCTCATGTTGTTACGACAGATGTCGATGGGTGACGCTTGTGGCAGCACATCGAAGCATTTGTATGCCATCGCCTTCCACTTCTGAATGAAGTCATAAGTTGACTCATTCTCTCCCTGTTTTAGGCTGCAGGGCTGTGCCATGGTAACAGGATGATCCTCACCTTTGAAGTGAGTCAGGAAATGTGTCTCTAGCATGGCCCAATTTTGGAGGGAGTCCTCTGGTAAAGTGGAGTACCAATCGAAGGCCGTACCTTTTAGGGTACTTGCAAAGAGGAGGATCTTGAGCGCATCTTGATCCGCGATAGCACCCGTCAATATTTTGAAGTGGATGATGTGTTGTCTAGCTGAATCTTTCCCCGTATATGTTTGGAGGGTAGGATGCTTGAATTTTGTAGGAAACGGGACCGAGTCCATCCATAAGGGATATGGTGGCTTGATCCCATACTCTTTCAGTGTATCTTCCTCCCTTGCTTTGGCGAGGATATTGTCAACGTCCTTTTTGTTAAGGGTGCATGACTCACTGTTTTCTGCATTTTCCTCGTTATTTGGAGGAGGTTGGTTGTTTTCTTGACGCTGAAAAGCGAGAAGAAGATTTTTCATCAGAGTCTCAATCCTTTGCTGACCTTGCTCCAATTGCTGGATGCGTGCGGTCGTTTCATCAGGAGGTGGATTGCTAGGTGGCTCAGAATTTGCAACCAAGACGTTCATCCCCCGTGATTCGAATGAGGAGATCATCCTAGTGACTGAGCTGTGGCTCATTCTTGAAGAGCTTGAGGAAGGATTACTCCGTTGTCCTTGACTTGAAGGAGTAGAAGATTGATGTCTTCGTGTCCGAGAGACGCTGTGAGTCACTGGTCGTCGGACATGAAGTTTAGTTGCTCTCGCTACCCCGGAACGGATCCCCGGGCCCGCGACGTTGATGAATTACACTGTCTATTGAAGATCTAGCTTTCCCACAGGTTCCCGCGGTGATGATTCCCAAGGACACGCGGAATCTGACTCACACGATCAAGTTTGCGGAAGCGTGTAGCAAAACATACCAAGATGAGCACCAATAAAATATTTAAGTGCCATGACAATTAATAACACGACATAGTATCAAAGAAAGAAGCTAACAAGGCATTCCCCTTATAATTCGAGTTACAAGACGAACGAGAAAGTAATTTAAGTTTAGTTACAGTTCCATAAGAGGCCAATAGAGGCCAATACAGTTCTCCAAAAATATAACCAAAAGGAACCCCATGACAAAAAGGTGACGAGAATCAAGAACCCGCCCGACGTCTAGATGACATCGTCGGGCTGCCACTCTCTCACAGGGGTTGGCTCACAAGCCTCCTCCTGACGCTCCTCCTCAAAGGTAACGTCTCCTGCACCTGGGCACCAACAAACAAGGGTCAAACACAACGGTTTGGCAGGTAATCAATTTAAGTGCAAGCATGGACCAAAATAATGTTTAAGAAAACATATAAGCAATATTTGATTTGAAATACTACAATGGCTGAGATACTAAAACAAACTAGCATGAGTACATAATATATCATGAATAGTTATCATCCACAAAGAGCTCATCCTTTCTCTATCATTTATATAATGAAAGAGCAAGCACGCACGACAAGCACGATATACATAATATAAGCACGACACGATTTCCCACAAAGACGGGAATTCCGGCCGCGGAACCGGACACGCACGATGTGTAATAAATACACGACCAGTCTGCAGACAGTCCACATGTTTAAAGACCCCCAGACAGTGGATCAAACTGAAATGGCAGTCTGAGCTCAGTGGTGTTTACTTAAATCATGAATGCACAAAACACGCAAGATATTATCGAAACTTGTCGAGATAAAAAGGGGGAAATTACTTATCAAAACACGACGAGCACGACTAGTAAGAGGCATACTAAATATGCATAACACGCTTAGGAAGTGATCCCCTTTTTCTTGAAAGAATTCTTCAAAACGAGCTTATACTTGAAATCCAAAACTAGTACACGATGGTACTATCGTACCAAAACGGAATTCGAACAGGAATCTGACAAGCATATGTTAAGGCTACTGGTCGACCTTTGTGTAATTGGGACCCTCAAATGTCGAAAAATACAAGAATTGGTGTCCCCGAAGTTGGGTTGCATTTTCAAGCTCCATTTACACAATGTCAAGCTAAAACCCTTAACATAGTCTAGTTTTCAACCTTCAAGGAAAATACACAACGAAAATAGTTCTTCTCCCTGAATCTGGCGGGTTCGCTCGAGCGAACTTTATAAGGTGATGACACTTCGCTCGAGCGAGACACTTCGCTCGAGCGGACCTGATAAAGCGTTGACAATTCGCTCGAGCGAGACGGTAGCTCGAGCGAATATAAGGTGCGCTCGAACAGAGAGCTCTTTGTCTGCGCTCGGACCAAGCAGAGGCTTGGTCGCTCTAGCGAACCCAGGGGTCGCTCGAGCGGACAAGCTGCTGCTTGTGCTCGCTGAGTGCGGAAATTTCCTTCCTCTTGCACAACTTCCACTACATTTCTCTCCTTCTTCTCATCCATCAATCATATAAAATCCCTTGAGCCTTCATGCTCACCAAGGGTTCATTTCTCACCATTTCAAACATTAAATCCACAAGAAGCAAGATCATGAAGTTCATAAACAAGTTTATATGCACAATTTCTAAAACAACAATGAAATCAAAATACACATGCATCAATCCTATAGATATTACTTGCCTTGACCAATGCTAATACTCTTCTCAAGCACTTCTTTCAAGCTAATCCAACAGTACAAGAACCCAAGAGAAAACCACACCAAACTTAACACAAATGAAAGCAAAGAACCCATTTTCATAAAAAGGGGTTTTCAAATGAAAAGCTAGACCTTAAGGAACCAAAATAACTCCATGAAAATTATGGGTTGAAACTCTTACCTAGCAATGGCTAAACAAGAAGAGGTGAAGAAGATGAAGAGCTTGTCTCACAAGAAGTTCCAAGAAATTGGTACCAATGGAAAGCTTGTAAGAAGAGGAAGAAGGTGATAAGCTTGGAATTCTATTTGGAGCTCTCTAGCCCAAGCATGCAAGATGAAGAAGATTGAAGAGAAGAAGAGCTTTCCTTGCCCTAGGTTAAGAGGTTACAGGAATTGGGGGAAATGAAATGTAAAGAGGGGAAGAGGGGTTTTAGTGATGGAAATGGGCCCCAATAACTTGAACTTGAAATGGCCAAAACATAAATTTGTGGGCCTCGGATGACTTCGACGAAGAAGGATAAAACGATCGCCGAAATATCTAGTTTCCAAAAAGTATATTTTTGACATGGTTTTGAGATCTCGAAAATTGTGTCCAGATTTGTGCATAAAAGACAATTTTACCCTCCTTGGGCCAAAACATGGGTTTTTGGGCTTCAAACAAGAATGGGCTTAAGACGAAAGTTGTAACACATAGGAAAATCATTCAAATGAAATCAAAATCACAATCACACGGAAATCAATATGATCTTCCCAAGCTTACACGTGCACTCGGGCCTTTCCGAGTGTGTCTAACTAATACTGAACGTTCTCAAAATCCCCAAAGCTATGTCCAAGACTAAACTAATCATTTCTAACCCAACAACAACTAAACCCACTTAGGACTAAACACATACTAGTCGCACACTAATCGACTTGGTCTGGGTCGGGGTCTAACATCCTCCACCCCTTTAGGATATTTGGTCCACCAAATAAATCAAACAATTACCTCTGGTAATAGCTGTGGATACTTCTTTTGCACTTGCTCTCTCAATTCCCACGTGGCTTCCTCTGGCTCGTGATTTTCCCAAAGTACCTTGACCCAATGAATAGTCCGGTTTCTCAATTCCTGCTCCTTGGTATTAATGATCTTGATCGGTCTTTCCACATACGAGGCATCCTCCCGAATCTCTAAAGGCTCATGCTGTAGAATGTGTGCAGGACTAGAGACGTATTTCTTGAGCATAGAAACATGAAAAACATTGTGCACCCAGGAGAATTCCGGCGGTAACGCAAGTCTGTAAGCAACATCTCCAATCTTGCTCAGGATCTCATACAGACCAATAAATCTTCTAGATAATTTGCCCTTCTGTCCAAATCTCAAAGTCCCTCTAACTGGTGAGATCTTTAAAAACACCTTGTCGCCCACTTGAAACTGCAATTCTCTTCTGCGAGTGTCTGCATAACTCTTCTGTCTACTTCGGGCGATCTTCAACCTATCCTGAATCAACTTGACCTTGTCACTTGTCTCTCCAACTATCGTCGGTCCATGGAAACTACGTTCACCGACTTCTTCCCAGCAAACCGGAAGAAGATCAATCACCATGACAAGCTCATTTATAGTGGTTCGGCCAAATTGCCTACATCCACTCCCGGTACACCTACCGGTATTCACTAACTTCAAATAAGGTTTAGGATCACCTCAAACCTTACAATCAACACTATGCTTTTCAAGGCTAAGCATGAACCTTTACACCATATGCTTTTCAAGGCTAAGCATAAACCTTTACAACATACAATTTTTCTCTTAAGAAATATGCCTAAGAATGCATGGATTAAGAGAACTATATGAGTGCAAAAGAGTGCCTCTAAATAGGCTCAATAGAAAGTGAAAATCTCAAGTTCTAGAAAAATGCATGTGAATGACAAAGTTTATGTAAAATGCATTTTCTAGAAATTACTCTTTCTCCTTTTGAAAAGATACAAACTTGAATGATGCAAAGATGATAATCAAATGATTGAGAAAGAGTGGGTTGCCTAACACATGAGTTTAACAAAGAGAACTATCCTGATTTCAAAGAAAACAAATTCAAGTCTAACATGTTTATATTGAAACAAGAAAACAACTTCATGTGAAATAATGACAACATGTTGTATTCATAGCATATGAGATTACTAAGATATTAGGCATGTTATGAAAGACAACATTTTAAAAAGAAAAGCAACTTCTTAATCATGTATTCAAGGAGATCAAAGATTTGAAACAAAACATGATTTTAAAAAGACTAGGATTAAAGAAAGCACACCCATTAGAAGATCAAAGGTTGGTTTAGTGGAATGGCTTCATAATCCCTTTGAAAATGCTCTTGAGAAGTTGCTTAGCCTTGGCCTCAAAGGTCTCTCAAATCTCAGCACCTTTCTCCAACCAAAAAGCCACTTTTTATAAAGATAAAGTTGCCAACGGCTAGTTCTCGGTCGACCGGCAAAGAGGTCTCGGTCGACCGAGAAAGCACAACGGTCATATCTGATCGTTGGCTTGTTCCAGCTCAGAAATAGACCACTCGCCCGACAGTGGTCTCGGTCGACCGAGAAGCAGGTCTCGGTCGACCGACGACACTGCCAGAAACAGCCCAGATTTTTGACAATTGAGAGAGACTTGTATCTTTTGAGGGCACCTTCCAAGGGACTTTTAAACACATCTACCAAGCATTAAATCATGACTGAAAGAAGATGAAAACTGAGATTTTAAAGCCATGAAAACTCCAAAACACAATAATGAATTTAAAGTTGGAAACTTAGGAAAGCTTGGAAGGATTTTTGAAATCAAAGACTCCAAGAACTGAAGAGGCAATCTGAAAATGAAAACCATGCAAAACAATTGTTTAAAACAAAGATTCAAGAAGAAGAAATATGCATGATGATCCCATTAATAAAACCATGAATGAATGAGAGGACAAGCTTATGAAAGTGAATGCATCCTATCAAATTGCAACAAAACAAAAACTCTAACAATAAGCTGTGCTGAACTGGAGTTTGGTACCCATCGACTCATGAAGAGTTTTCCAAAACTTTGAAACAAACCTACTGTCTCTGTCTGAAGTAATGGAGACGGGTTGGCCATGCTTACTAACAATCTCATCAACAAATAACTTCAACAATGGTGCCATGTGCATCATGTTCCCTGTCTTCATCGGAATGAAATGAGCAGACTTTGTCAGACGATCTACAATGATCCAAATTGCATTATTTCCCTCCTTAGTATTAGGCAAACCGGAGACGAAATCCATGGTGATGTGCTCCCATTTCCACTCCGGTATCTCCAAAGGTTGTAACAAACCTGGAGGCTTCTGATGCTCTGCCTTAATCAACTGACAAGTTAGACAACGAGACACAAAAGCTGCTATCTCTCTCTTCAAGTTGTTCCACCAAAATCTATTCTTCAAATTGTGGTACATCTTCGTGCTACCCGGATGCATAGAATATCTAGTGCTGTGAGATTCATTCATAATTTCACTCTTCAAATCATCCACATTTGGCACACACAACCGGTCACGAAAATACAATATTCTATTCACCATCTTGAAATCGGGGCGTTCTGCAATAACTTTTACTATCTTGGCCAAGTTGTTGACACCAAAAATGTCACTTTGCCTCTTCACACCAAAAGCTACATGGAGCCGCATCCTACCAAAAATAGGCAGGCGCCACTTCAAGCATCAGATCTTGTCAGAATCAAACAAAAACTGCAAGGTCATTCAAAACAACCAAAAGAGAGGTACACATGAAGTTTCGGGCCATTCCGACATCATTTGGCCTAACTTCACTTCTCCAACAGCTAAGCAGCAGCTCCCGGCGGCGGACCACCCCGGGACCATGGCACCTAATTCGGAGCTTGCGGATCATCTCAAAATGACTCCAATAGGCTCCTCGTCGAATTTCAGGTCAATCGGACATCGTTTGACAGAAAGTCAAAGCTCGGCATTTCCCTTGCGGTGAAATCAAAGGCAAGCGTTTGCATGACTCCAAATGGCTTCAAAACTCAAACGAAAGCCTATGGTTGGTCTTATCTACTGATGAGGGAGTCACACGTCGAATTTCAGGTCAATCGGACATCGTTTGACCGAAAGTCAAAGCTCGGCATTTCCCTCGCGGTGAAATCAAAGGCAAGCATTTGCATGACACCAAACGGATTAAAAACTCAAAAGAAAGCCCATGGTTGGTCTTATTTAATGCTCAAGAAGCTTCACCTCAAATTTCAGGTCATTCCGACATCGTTTGACCCTGTTTCAGCTTCTGGCGGAAAATCAGCAGTTCTGCGCTCGGCTTTTCCCGGAAAATCGGAAACTTTGCAAACCAATTTGCAAGGATTCTCATCATGTTTTTCAGAGGGAAATCAAGCCAAAAATGTGGAGAAATGTCATAGAAAACAAACAAAAAAAATGGAAGCGAAAAACGACGAAAAACGGCCAGAAACGGGCCCCGGGAAGCAATTTTCCCCCCAGGGTCGCAGAGCCCCGCGACCCTGGGCCATGGTCGCCGGCGACCATGGCCCATGGTCGCCGGAGACCATGGGGCCGGCGACCCTGGGAGGTCCGGGGCGCCGATTTCGCCCCGGGACCCCCCGTTTCGTCCGTTTTCGCGAGACGAGTTGTTCTGTCCCTGTGATTTTTCCAGATTCAGACTTTTGAGGCTCCAAATTCGCCGATATTCGCCAAGATCACAGGAATCCTTCCAAGAACTTCAAAAACTTCGTTGATCGCCAGCTGAACAACCAAAAAGTGCACTTTCTGCCCGCCCGATCGCGAAATCAACTGGACAGATGCTGCTGGCCCGCTGGTATCAACCAATGTCTGAAACTACATGATCATCTGATGTTGATTTACATAAGGATCCATCGATGATCATCGCAAAGGGAATTCCAAGAGACGCAACATGGCCCGCGACTCTTCAGCTACCAAGGTGGCCACTTAGTGCAATCAATTGGCCCGTTTATGGCAAGTTAATGCGGTCATTAACCCATTATCTTGAACGGCCCAATCAGAAGCCTCCGTTCAGGAGTTACAAGTCCAAGCAATCATGGCATTCAAGCCATGAAACTCCTAACATAATGGAGATTAAAGGCGATTAAATGCCCATGACTCTCCTCCGGCCAATGAAATCCAAGGGTCAGGAGTTACAAAACAAAAAGCAATTAAACTTGTAACTCCTCCCTTAATGAGCTTTATTACCATAAAGGCTCATAAATCACTCCTAAAGGCTACCTAAAGGCCTATAAATAGGAGTCACCTCCAAGCATTCCAAAAGAGAAAGGGGGACACACACAGAAGGATCCGGGAAAATCGCCACAGATCCGGAAAAATCGCCAGAATACCATTCAAAAATCCTTGGAGAATTCTCTACAACCCTGCTCCTTCAAGAAAACTCTGCTGCAACAAGTTCAACAAGGTGATTGAAGCCCCTTGGGGGGCCACCCCCCCTCAAAGACCACCTATCCTTCTATCCAACATGGCTAGATGCGGCTTTTCAGCCCGTCTACTCAGCCTTTTACCGGATATAGGACCTTATCTTGGTCCTTATCCTCTAAAAATCTGAGGTTGGAGCCAAGCCAAGAAATCAAGCACTATGTTCTCATCTGAAGGACGATGGCGGAGCCCATACATGACTCGCGACCATCGATCTGAACGAGCCCTCCCACAATCGCATGAGAAGTTAGATTCCTTTTTCTTACTTTTCTGTTGTAAATTGTATTTTTTCTAAAGAGACAAAAAATCACATCTCTTGTCTTTCATTATTGATAAGATTTGTAAATCGCCTTTCATGGCAAAATCGCCTCCAACGGCACCAAACCGCCTTCTACGGCACAAAAACGCCTTTCACGGCATTCAAACAAAACTGTCTCTTTTATTAAAATATGTATGCAATGGAAAACTAGAAAAAAGTTTCATTTCCCTTTTTACTTGTGAAGGTGGATCTCCGGATCACCATTTCTAAATTCCAAGTATTAAAGAGAAATTGGCATACCCGTACAAAAAAACTGATGCCCGCTTTTCCTTTTTCCCTCCACCATACCCCGTCAGCCCCGGGGCGGAGGCAGCTTTGGAAAAAGACAAAAGCCGGGACCATCAAGCTGGCACACCCGGTGGGACTCGTTCATTTGATGAACATGTGCTTAGATTCCTTTTGGCTCCTTTTTAGTTGGTGGCCTATGTTGGTGTTAGGTCTTTTGTTTTTGCAATTTGATGGATGCATTGCATATTGGCATCATTTGTATTCACACACTAGCATTGGTTTAGAAAACCCTTGAAATCTAGTTTTATACATGCATAGCTTTTAAGATTTGGAAAAGCTTTGGTTTTATGCATGTTTTGGTTTTATACTTGGATGCATTGGTTTTAGAACCCAAACTCTTTTTGAAAACCTAATTCATTGTGCATTGCATTTGGAAAATCATGTTAGAATTTAGGTTTAAGCTTTGCATACATTCATCTCTTTAAGAATCACTTTTGTATGCATTGTTTTTGGAAAAAGGAGTTTTTCAAATCAAGCTAGCCTTTGGTTTAAAGTTTCAAATCATTTTAGGCTTTGTGTTTCCCTTGTTTTTAAACATCTTAGAATATCTCTAAAACATGTATTTAAGCTTGATTTAATGGCCCAAAAGGTCCCCCATAGATATACCTTCAAATAGGCAAAAATTGAATTTTTGCAAAATGGGGTGTCCCGGCAGTGTTGCCGGTCGACCGAGACACAGGTCTCGGTCGACCGAGACAACTGGAGGTAATTTTTACAGTTTCTGAACTGAAACCTCCAACGGTCAAAAATCCGACCGTTATGCCTTCCCGGTCGACCGAGACCTCTAGGTCGACCGAGACAACTAGCCCGTGGACTGTTTTTTGCCTATAAAGTCCATTCATTTCCAACTTCTCAAATGTTGAACAAATGAGCCTTTGAGAGCATTTTGGAGCCAAACAAAGGGGAAGAAGTTGGAAAGGCTAGGAGGTCATTAGGAGAGCTAAAGCTTGGATTAATGAGTTAAACCACCAAGTAAGCTTTACCTTTTGTTAATCATAGTTTTCATGTCTTGTTTAAGTAATTGGTAAATGTTTTTGTACATGATAACTATGAAGTGATGAATCCATTCTTCTCTTAATCTTTGATGTAATTAAGATTGGATTCTTTACTTTGTTTCAATCCAAGTTGTTTCTTTAAAACCTTCTTAATCATGCCTAGGTTAAATCTTTGATTTTCTTTACATGCATGATTCTTTGTCTTGGTTGAAACTTGCTTGTTGTTTTCATTCATTTAAACATTAGTAAAATCTATTTGTTTTTGAAAACAACATTGCACATGCATCACATGTTCTAAGTTAGTCTTTTACATACAACTTGTGATTCTTGATTTTCATATCATAAACAAGTTATTAAAACATACATGTGATTTGCATTAGACTTCATTCAAATCTTTTATATGTCTTAAACTTTGAATTGCTTTGAGCATACATATGAATGAGCCTTCATTTTAAACTTGATTGAAGTCATCACACACACACCTCATAAGCATACATCTTTGCATTCATAGAGTGTTTGTGTGAGTTTGTTATTCACTTTCATATCCGCCTATTTAGAGGCAATTTACTTGAGCTTAAATTGTAATCTCTTAGAGTGTTGAGTAAACACTTCCTTAGAGAATTATTGATTTGTAAAGGTTATTGCTTAGCCTAAGAAAAGCATCTTGTAAGGTTATTGCTTAGCCTAAGAAAAGCATTTTGTAAAGGTTATTGCTTAGCCTAGAAAAGCACATTGTAAGGTTGTTGTTGAGCCTAGAAAAACAACATTGTATAGGTTATTGCTTAGCCTTTGAAAAAGCATACATAGTGGAAATCCGGTGGGGTGATTGGATTCACAAGCCGGTAGTGGATGTAGGCATTGAGGCCGAACCACTATAAACATTGGTGTTGTGGTGCATGCTTTGTGGTGATTGTATTTGTATTAGCTTCCGCATTTTGTTTGTTAATCTTCACATGTGACTAGTTTATGCTAAGAAGTTAAAATTGGTCATAATTAGTCATAGTTGTAGCTCACCCTATTCACCCCCCCCCCCCCTCTAGGGTTAGGATCCATAGCGGACTTTCAGTTGGATCTTGCATAAAAAAAAAAACACATGAGATGGCATTCTTGGAAATTTCTTCTTTTGAGTTTATTTCCAGTCTTTCTTGTTTCTAAAAAAAATTTTTCTCAAAAAAATCAAAAACAAAATCTGATTTACAAAAAATTTTCAGATTTTCCTCTTTTGGGTTTAAGCTGAGAAACTTTGGTTTCTTCCTTTTCGGACTTCGGGATCGCAGAAATGTTGAACCCATTTTCGGAATGGAACACCATTCGCTCTCTTCTATGAATCCATAAAAAAAAATCAAAAACAAAATCTGATTTTAAAAAAAAAAATTTCAGATTTTTCTCTTTTGGGTTTAAGTTGAGAAACTTTGGTTTTTTTCCTTTTCGGACTTCGGGATCGTAGAAATGTTGAACCCATTTTCGGAATGGAACACCATTTGCTCTCTTCTATGAATCCATAAAAAAAAAAATCAAAAACAAAATCTGATTTAAAAAAAAAATTCAGATTTTTCTCTTTTGGGTTTAAGTTGAGAAACTTTGGTTTTTTCCTTTTTGGACTTCGGGATCGCAGAAATGTTGAACCCATTTTCGGAATGGAACACCATTCGCTCTCTTCTATGAATCCATAAAAAAAAAAAAAAACAAAATCTGATTTACAAAAAATTTTCAGATTTTCCTCTTTTGGGTTTAAGTTGAGAAACTTTGGTTTCTTCCTTTTCGGACTTCGGGATCGCAGAAATGTTGAACCCATTTTCGGAATGGAACACCATTCGCTCTCTTATATGAATCCATAATAAAAAAAAAATCTTTAAAAAAAAAAGCCACTAAGGTTGCACCAATTGCGTTCTTTGACCAAAGTGGATCTAAGAAAAGCCTTGTCCAGAGTGTGGAGACAGCTAGACTGTTCTAGGCAATGGTCCTCCAAACGGGTTCATTAAGTAATCCTACCCTTACCTGGGGGCTGATCTATCAACTGAGGTTTCATAAGATCGAATTGGAGATCTATGTGAACTCTTAAAAAAAAAAAAATCTTCAAAAAAAAAAAGAAAAAAAAAACTTCTGTCATTTTTGGATTCATATTTGAGAAATCCTGGTTCCTTCCTTTTCGGACTTCGAGATCGCAGAAATGTTGAACTCATTTTCGGATTGGAATACCATTTGCTCTCTTCTATAAAGTCCAATCTTGACACTTTCAAAAAAAAACTTCCGTCACTTTTGGATTCACATTTGAGAAATCCTGGTTCCTTCCTTTTCGGACTTTCGAGCTCGCAGAAATGTTGAGCTCATTTTCGGATTGGAATACCATTTTCTCTCTCCTATGAATCCAATCTTGACCTTTCAAAAATCCCATCTCGTGTCCTTTCCAAGGATACGATTTGCAACATTTGTGCCTAGCGGTGCTAGTACGCCCTTTCGGGTCTACTGTATTCGCAACCGACACATTTGTATCTCAACCTTATATCATTTTACCTTGAGTGAGCTTTGCTTCTCGGTAATTTGAATTAAGGTTCACAATTGCTTCTAGCAGTCACTGGGACGCTCATTCTGAGCTGACCCTACCTGCGTTCAGAACAATTGTGCCCTCTATGGCTTTTCTGCCTTCCTCATGTTGCTTGGGCTGGGCCATGTCCCCTCGGGCGACTTGAAGAGGCGAAACCATAGTATTTTCCATTTATGATCACTATATTCTTGTGATTACTAATGGATATGGTCTTGTTTCAGAAGTTTTAAAAAAACTAACAATGGCAGCTTCATTAACCATCACCTTTGATGAGAACAAGTACCAGCTCTTGCTCCAAGACAAACAAACCAAGCGCACTTACAAGCGCCCCGCCAGCTGCCGAAGCGTCATTTCCCTCGGCAACTCAGAAGACACCGGGTCAAACTCTACTCCCCGGACCATTGTCTTCGGGTCATTGGGACCATTCCCACTACCCGCAGAAGAAACCGCACCTGCCAAGAAGCAGAGAACCGCCCCTCAACGTATCACTACAGTGATACCAAGGGCGATCATCAAGAAACCTGAGGCCCGTAGTGCTCCTGCAAAGCCTCAACCAGCAAGAAACCAGGCCTGCTCAAAGACTTGGTCTCCAAGACCTTCACCCAAACAGCGAAGGTCACAAACATCAGCAAAGCCAGCATACCTGGCCCCTCTCAAGGAGAACCGGTTCTACCCTCTTGCTTACATGAAAAAGGAGAAGCCTACCCTCCGCCAAACAAAACCAACTCAGCACGAGCCGGCTTGCTCATACAAGCCCAAAATCAAATCGTGCATCGTAAGGCCTCCGCAAGAACCTGTCAAGGCCTTCACACCTGCTAGTCGACCCTTCCTCTCAACGGGAGCCGAACTCGCAAAATTCAAAGCTTCGCTGCGACAGGCAAAGGACCGCGTCCAGATCCTGTCCCTGCCCATCTTCAAAGAAGACAAGCTTGGCTGCTGCGCACCAGGGACTACTTCCTTCATTGCTAGGGCACAGCCAGAGCTAACCAAAGCTCAAATCGCTCGTCGTATGCGTCGCCGCACGGCATATCGACAAAAGAGACTAGAGAAGCAAAGAACCCAGGATTCTGCACTTCAGGTCTCCCAAAAATGGGTCAAAAAAGAAAGACCCGACCAAGTTGTTGCTGTTAATATGGTTGGCAAAACTAGAAAACGCCAGAAGTCAGCAACTAAAATCCATGTCAGACGACCGGTGACTCGTAGCGTCTCCCGGACACGAAGACATAAAGAAAACTCTCCCTCTCCTTCAAGCCAAGGACATCAGAGTGACCACTCTTCGAGCTCTTCATCTAAAAGAATGAGCTCCAGCTCAGTCACCAAGACTGTATCCTCTTTCGACTCTCGAGGAATGAACGTCTTGGTCACAAATACTGAACAACCTCCGCCGCATGATGACGTAACCGCACGCATCCAGCAGTTGGAGCAAGGGCAGCAGAGGATAGAGACTCTAATAGAGAACCTAATTCTCAATCTTCAGCGTCCACAAAACAATGAAGCTCCTCCGAGCCATCAAGGCGACGAGGAAAATGCGGAAAACAGTGAGTCACGCGCCCTTACCAAAAAGGACGTTGACGATATCCTCGCCAAAGCAAAAGAAGAGGATACACTAAAGGAGCATGGGATCAAGCCACCATATCCCTTGTGGATGGACTCGGTCCCGTTCCCTACAAAATTCAAGCAACCTACTCTCCAAACATATACGGGGAAAGGTTCAGCCAGACAACACGTCATCCATTTCAAGATCCTGACGGGAGCTATTGCGGATCAAGATGCCCTCAAAATCCGCCTCTTTGCAAGTACCCTAAAAGGTACGGCCTTTGATTGGTACTCCACTCTGCCGGAGGACTCCATTCAAAATTGGGCCATGTTGGAGACACGCTTCCTAACCCACTTCAAAGGTGAGGATCATCCTGTTACTATGGCTCAGCTCTGCAGCCTAAAACAGGGAGAGAATGAGTCAACATATGACTTCATTCACAAGTGGAAGGCAATGGCATACAAATGCTCCGATGTACTGCCACAAGCATCACTGGTCGACATCTGCCGAAACAACATGAGAGCAAGAATCCGCTCCATGATCATCGGCCACAAATCAAAGAACCTGGGAGAACTCCTGGAAGCATCTATGGAAGCTGAAACGGTGATCAAAGACCTCAACAGTCAGAAATCATTAAAGAAAGAGCCGACTACCATTGCAACCTCAAAACCAAAGAAAAAGGAGGTTCTCAATGTGCAAACCAAGTCAGCTCCTCAGCAGCCAAAGAAAGATGAAAACAAAGCTACAGGTAAAAAGCCTGAACTCTCTGATGCCTTCAGAGAGCGGGTAGAAAAGAAATACATGTTTGATGAAGATGTTGAAGAAATCTTTGGGGCACTCTTAGCAAGCGGCAAACTTACATTGCCTGACCCCAAAAGACCAGGAGATGTTGGTAAAACCAACGATCCTCGGTACTGCCCATACCATCAGATGGTCTCGCATCCTCTCAATCAATGTTTTGTTGTGAGAGAGAAGATAAATGAGATGTGGAAAAACGGAGTCATTACCTTCGACAAGAACTATGGGTCTGCCTCCGTCAACATGGTGTCGTGTGGACAAAAACAAAAATCACCAAAAGAGAAGATCACTACTTCCTTCAAGGTGATAAAGATGACCCAAACGTCCCAAGAGTTGGTTCCATATCCAACATCAAACGGACAGCCCATATGGGTACACCCCGATCTCCTAGAAGATGAAAATTGGGAGGTCGTCAAAACAAAGCCAACCGCTCAACAGCGAAGGCAAGCCAGGAGACAACTCCGCAAGCTCAAACAGCAGGAGAAAGCTCCGAAAAAGCAAGAAGTCGCTGAAAAGGCAGAAACCTCCTCTACCGCTTCACTGGGGGCAACAGAAGAGTCCTCTCCTAAGGCTTCAAAGGCGGTAAGAAAATTCACTCTTGGTGATTTCATGCCACCACATCTCAAAGATGAAACTACGCAGGGGGCATCATACTCTTGCAACTCAGTGGTCGGATTCTCCATGGATGGATATGAGTCCAGTGACACCGCCAGTGACATCGATGAGTGGGAAGAATCCCTCGAAACAGGAGAATATCTCTCCGACGAGGAATGGATCCCTGAATCTCATCTTATGCCAGTAATCTGGTATAACCCATTACAGCCGCAAGGATCCTGGTCTGATGATGAAGAAGACCAAGAGGCTGTCCAAGAAAATACTCCAGTGGAACCCAACCATGTTGAACCACAAGGAGCAGACGAAGAAGAAGATTTGGCTCCCGTGCCTAATCTCGATGAATACGCAAGGATCTTGCAGCACCTTGCTATAGAGCAAGAACAAGGTCGCATCAATCAGCTTCGTCACAACCCAGCACCGGAAGTTCCTGAAAATCTACAGGAATCTCCTCCGGTAACCCCGGAAAACGAAGAAAGTTGTTGGATCGACGATCCTCTTACATCTGAGGACGAATCTGATTCCCAACAGTTCATCTTGGAGGCATCTTCCGTCAAAGTTACTTGCAATGCAATAACTCAGGATGATAATTCCTCACCTTCTCAGGCTTCGTCTCCTGGAACAGTGACATCAGAACTCAAACCTCTTCCGACCGATCACCTTGAAGAAATTCCAGCCGGTGAAATCTTCTTCGGAGAAAATCCGGTCAATTGGTCCCAAATGCCCGATCTCATCGGTGATGTCTGGACCAACAAAATATTCGACAAAGAAGGAAAGTTGCTGGATGCTGTTCAGGACTTGCTCCCGGAAAATGCTCCATGCAACACAATTACTGAAGATGGCAATGCTGACACAGAGAAATCTTCAGCAAATGAGAAGGAACAACCCCTCGATCTCGAGGGTGATCTTCTAAACAAAGACCCTTCTCCAGAAGCTCTTGAAGTTGGTAGAGGTACCCGTTCTGGCCGGGATTACCACAAAAACTACAACCAACCTTCTGCTTCTTATGTAAATCCTTTGGGAAAACAAGCTGTAAACGCCCCTAGTGGCAAGAATAATGAAAATGCAGGCCCCAAGGAGGCTTTCAAGTACGACTTGATTCAGCACTTCAAACACATACCTGCACGTCTGCACATCCTAGACTTGTTACGAATGTCACCACAGACTCGTGATAGTCTCATTTCAGAACTACAAATGCTGGATGCGGATGTCGACAAACATGCCCCACAAGTCCTACAAATTGAAATGGACCATAGGGTCAAAAAATCAAAAACTCCCTCAAAAGGAGAAAAGAAGAAAACTGAAGGATCCTGCATCGAATGCCTCTCGGTTCAAAAAGCAGCAAGTGCGACCATCGCCTTCACCAAGGAAGACCTCCTGCTAGGCGAGACAAAGCACAACCGACCCCTGTACTTCACCGGGTACATCAAAGAGGTACCACTACGCAGAATCCAGATCGATCCAGGTTCTGCACTCAACCTCATCTCCACTTCGGCACTCGAAGAACTGGGCATTCGGCCTAGCAAGCTGAGCCACACGTCTGTGTCCATCTTTGGATATGATGGCAGCGCTCAAAGGCCGATCGGCAAAATCAGGTTCAAGTTGGAAATCGGTGATCTTATCTCCGAGGTCACTGTCTATGCGATAAAGACCCCTTCATGCTACAACATCCTTCTCGGACGCCCCTGGATACACGAGAATGGTGTTGTCCCTTCGACTTTACATCAGTGCATCAAGTTCGTTGGCAATGACGGCTTGATACATCGAGTGTTTGCAGACAAAAAGCCCTTCAAAGGCAAAGAAGTCTATTTCGCAGATGCTCAGATGTACAAAGATGAAAAAGAAGAAAGGGAGGAAGAAACAGCATCCTTTGCCGAAAATCTCCAGAAAGACAAAGGCAAGGCTCCTCAGCAATCACCGGAAGAAAATAAACCCTCTATCAAAACCGAAGAGAATAATCAATCTCCCTTCATGGTCTCCCTCAAGTCTTCAAAGCCTCTGGTGATCACCACCAAAGCAAAGAAGACAAAACAGAGGGCTGGGGGCAAGTTTGCTGTCTCCTTCGTGTCTATCTTGCAAGACACGGATTCGGACTCAGAGCCAGAAGACGATACATCGTCAAGCCAAGCTGATGATCAACAAGTTCAGCCCGCTCTCACTCCGATGGAGACAACCGTTGACATAGAAGATCCGGCATCTGCTTCCTTCGTTGTTCCAGCAACATCAGTAGAAGAAAAGCCAATCTTCTTCCATAAATCGGGAGTTTCTTCATCAAATTCTTCGCTTGAACCTTTCCAAAATGAAGGTATGCCTCAACTATCCCTGTATAGTCCAATGGCGCAAGCTATCATGAAGAAAATGGGCTACGACGCTCAGAACCCAACCGGTTTGGGAGATGGCCGTGGTATTATCACGCCATTGGAACCAACCCTGACCAAAAGTCAACTGGAAGGTTGGAAACCCCACCGCCACATAGAAAAGTCTTCATATGGGCTGGGGTATGATCCTGACGCCCCCTTGAGACAGTTGACACAAAGGCTGCAAAATCATCTTGCCAACCAAGCCTCAACATCTCATATTAATGAAGACATCGATCTCCCTGGATATCTCTTTGAAGAGTTGGTCGTCAAGGATCCAGGAAGTTCATCCAATTGGTACGATTTCTTTGATGATGAAGAGGAATTGTCCGATGATACAGACACACGGTTCTCTGACCCAGAAGAACCACTGTCTCCAAAGGAAGTGCCCTACTTCGACCTAGTTTCAACAGGTGATTGGGACCATCTCATAGCAAATCTTGAGAAAAGTACCAATCAAGAAGACCCATGGACTAAAGCAGAGCCGTGGTCTGTAGATACCTTTGGAACTCCAGAAGGCTTTGTTGGGTTGGAAGCCTCCGAAAATATTGTGGAGGAACCACCTTCAAATCTTCCAACAGAAGATTCTGTTCAAAAGATAGACTTGGGAAAACCTGATAACTCACGTCCTGTATTCATAAGCAAGAATATAAAGGATGATGAGTTACCCGAGTATATCGCGTTTCTTCATGAGTTCGTTGATTGTTTTGCATGGTCTTACGCTGAGATGCCTGGCTTAGACCCCAAAATAGCAATCCATAAACTCAATCTTCAAAAAGATATCAAGCCTGTCAAACAAGGCCAAAGAAGGTTCCGTCCTGACGTGATGGACAAAATTGAACAAGAAGTTCAAAAACTCAAAAGCGTTGGCTTCATCCGTGAGGAACAGCATCCTGAATGGTTGGCCAACATCGTCCCCGTGACAAAGAAAAATGGGCAAATCAGGGTCTGCATTGATTACAGAGACCTGAACAATGCATGCCCAAAAGATGAATTCCCGCTCCCTATACCGGAGGTGATGATCGACAATACCTGTGGGTTCGAGCGAATGACATTCATGGATGGCTTCTCTGGCTACAATCAGATAAAGATGCATCCTGAAGATGGAAAACACACAGCATTTCGGACCCCGTTTGGCGTGTATTGCTACACTGTCATGCCATTCGGTCTGAAGAATGCCGGCGCTACATATCAGAGGGCTATGATGAAGATATTCCAAGATATGCAGCACAAGACGGTCGAATGTTATGTCGATGATCTCGCCGTCAAAAGCAAAAGAAAAGAAGACCATCTCAAAGATCTTCGAGAAGTCTTCCTCCGACTTCGCAAACACAAACTGCGAATGAATCCCCTCAAATGCTTCTTCGGTGTTTCATCGGGTAAGTTTCTCGGATTCATAGTACGGAAAGCTGGCATAGAGCTTGACCCCACCAAAGTCAAGGCTATCCTAGAAATGCCATCTCCAAGAACCCTAAGACAATTAAAAGGGCTCCAAGGAAGATTGGCATACATTCGGCGGTTCATCTCCAACCTATCAGGAAAGTGCCGTCCATTCTCTCGGTTAATGAAGAAAGGTGTCGATTTTGTCTGGGATGCTGAATGTGAAGCCGCGTTCCAGGACATCAAGTCATACCTGACTAAACCTCCAGTGTTGGCTGCCCCCACAACTGGAAAACCATTCCCCTTGTACACAAGAGCCCTTGACTGTTCTTTAGGCGCTCTACTCACACAAAAGAATGACCAGGGAAAAGAAGCTGCTCTATATTACCCTAGCCGCATGTTGGTAGGTGCAGAGCATCGCTACTCTCCAGTCGAAAAAGAATGCTTGGCAGTGATGTTCGCCGTACAAAAACTGCGTCACTATCTGCTATCCAACACAGTGTACCTGATTTCGAGGATCAACCTCCTAAAGGTCCTTGTCACAAAAGCAGGTTCTCTCAATGCCCGACTGGCAAAATGGTCCATCCTCCTGTCACAGTTTGATATTAGGTATGTACCACAAAAAGCAATCAAAGGCCAAGCTCTAGCAGACTTCCTCGCAGAGCATCCATTGCCTAAAGATTCTCCACTCAGAGATGACCTCCCAGACGAATCAGTCTACAGTGTGGAGACTTCCTTATCAAATGCTTCCTGGCACATGTACTTCGATGGCGCAACCAGGACAAATGAAAGGGGAAATCAAATATCGGGAATTGGCATTCTCTTTGTTAGTCCCGACAAATACATGATTCCACACGCATTCTCGCTACTGGAACCATGTTCAAACAATGCAGCTGAGTACCAAGCCCTGATCATAGGATTGGAACTCGCCCTTGAATCCGGCATCACTACGTTGGAAGCTTTTGGAGACTCTCAACTGATCGTCAACCAGATGAATCAGAAATTTGAAGTCAGGAAGCCCGATCTGTTGCCTTACTACAACAAAGCACAATCGCTTCGACAAAAGTTCGACATCTGTCATATCACCCACATCCTCAGAGGTGGAAACATTCGTGCAGATGCCCTGGCTGGACTTGCTGCGTCTATGGCAATCCAAGAAGGGGAAAACATGCAAATTACAGTGTGTCAAAAAAGGATTCTCCCTCCTCTCAACACACATCAAGCAGTTGCTGAATGCCACCAAGTGGTTGGAAGTCGGATCTCCGTCCTTAAACCTCTGATCAGCGACTGGAGGGATCCGTTCATTGATTACATAATGTTCGGAATCCTACCTGAAGATCCAAAAGAACGGGTAAGCATCCAAAGACGAGCCCCAAACTTTCATTTGGATATTCCTTCAAAAATGCTGTATAGAAAATCCTACAATGGAGTACTTCTACGCTTCTTGTCACAACAAGAGGCTGAGGGAACACTCAAAGAAGTACATGCTGGTCTTTGTGGAGCCCATCAGGCTGGGCCTAAGCTCTACGATCAGATAAAAAGGTTAGGTTATTATTGGCCTACCATGGTGGCTGATGCAATGCAATTTGCTAGGCGCTGCCAACAATGCCAAGTTCATGGAGATTATGTCCACATGCCTCCGGAATGGCTACATCCTACAGCAATCTCATGGCCTTTTGAAGCCTGGGGTATGGACATCATAGGTCCTATCTCCCCTCCATCGAGCAAAGGTCATCGCTTCATCTTCGCCGCTACGGATTATTTCTCCAAGTGGTCAGAAGCATTCGCGCATAGTGAAATGAAGACGTCATCAGTCCTTCACTTCTTGCACACCAACATCATTTGTCGCTTCGGCATACCTAAAAGATTCGTCCATGATAACGGACCACAGTTCCGCGATCACCGATTCTACAGGTTCTGCGACAAATACAAAATCCAAAGTTGTCCTTCAACTCCGTACAATCCGGCAGCGAATGGACTAGCAGAGGCCTTCAACAAGACGCTCTGCAAAATCCTCAAGAAAATGGTCTCTAGTCACAAAAGAGAATGGGGCGACAAACTGCCTGAAGCTTTGTGGGCCTATCGAACCACCGTTCGAGGACCAACCCATAGCACACCATTCTCCTTGGTCTATGGATGCGAAGCTGTTGTCCCTTTGGAGGTTCAAATTCCTTCCTTAAGGGTATCTCTACAAAATGACATGACGCAAGAAAGCAAGTCAAATTGAGACTCCAAGAGCTGGATAACCTCGATGAGAGACGGCTCGAAGCTCTACAAAGCATTGAACTCTACCAAGCAAGCATGGCAGGATCTTTTGACAAGAAGGTCAGGCAACGCGCCTACAAAAAGGGAGACTTGGTTCTTACAGTAAAAAGACCAATGGTTTTTGCCAATAAATCCAAAGGCAAATTTGAACCAAAATGGGAGGGACCTTTCGTCACCGACAAAGTCTTCTCCAACGGCGCATACGCTCTTCTAAACATGGAGGGTGACAGATGTATGCTGCCCATCAATGGGAAGTTCTTGAAGCGGTACTACCCTTGAAGGCTTCTTCCATCGGGTCAGAGCGACGCCTGCACGGCCAAAGCCTATTCCTAGGTATCTGCTCGTCAAACCCACTCCTTTTGGAATTTTCATCCTCTTGTTGAAATTTCTAAAAAAAAAAACCCCTCAAAACAATGTTTCTTTCATCGTTTCATTGTTCAAAAAAAAAAAAAACAAATTCAAAAATCCAAGTTTAGGAGCTTCTTCCCAAACTTGACCAAAATTTTCGATCCTTGAAACCAAAATTCATGGTTTGAAACAAAATCAGGACCTAGGGATTTCAGCCCTAGTCCACCTCGACTTTTACCACCAAAATGGTTTTGAGTCAAAATTTACGACCCTCGTGTCTTTAAACCAAAAAAAAATATTTGGTTTTTCAAAAACCGCAGGGAAGCGACGTTCAGTCGATACTTGCAAAACCCAAAATCGGAAGGATGCGAACCCCATTCGATACTTCCAAAACCCCAAAATTTCAAAAATCGTGGAGACGCAACGTTCCAGTTGATATCCACAACCCAAATTTTAAAACAAACAAAAAACAAAACAAAGGTTCGAAAAAAAACCTCAAAATTCAAAAATCGTGGGGAAGCGACATTCCATCGATACCCACAAAACAAAATTTTTGAAGACAAAAGCAGGGAAGCGACGCTTAGTCGATACTTGCACCCAAATCCGCGAGGAGGCGACATTCCATCGATACTCGCAACCGAATGAGCAAGGAGGCGACATTCCATCGATACTTGCAATACCATTCAGCAGGGAAGCGGCGCTTAGTCGATACTTGCACCCAAATCCGCGAGGAGGCGACATTCCATCGATACTCGCAACCGAATGAGCAAGGAAGCGACATTCCATCGATACTTGCAATACCATTCAGCAGGGAGGCGACTTTTAGTCGATACTTGCATTTTTGAAAACCAAAAACCTGGCTTTCACGCCAAAAAACCCGGCTTCCATGCCAAAAATCCGGCTTTCATGCCAAAAATAAAAAATCCGGCTTTCATGCCAAAAATCAAAATTCGGCTTCCATGCCAACAAAACAAAACTCGGTTTTCAAAAAAAAATCTGGCTTTCATGCCAAAAACAAAAAATCTGGCTTCCATGCCAAAAAGAAATTTCGGCTTTCATGCCAAAAACAAAATCTGGTTCTTACACCAAAAACAAAACTGGCTCTCATGCCACAAACCAAATCTTGGCTTTCATGCCATCTCAAAAATTTTGGCTCTCATGCCATAAACCCAAATTTGGCTTTCATACCACCTCAAAATTCGGCTTTCATGCCATAAAAAAAAAAAAACCTGGCTTTTACGCCAACCAAAACAGAAACCTGGCTTTCATGCCAACAAAACAAACTGGTTTTCAAAACAAACCGGCTATAGATGCCATCCAAATCCGGCTATAGATGCCACCCGAAATTTGGCTTTCATGCCGTGAACAAAATCTGGCTCCCATGCCAAAACATGTCTCAAAAACTGGCTCCCATGCCAAAACAATCATTTGTCAAAAGATTTCTCACAAAATGACAAACTTTTGATCACATCCCATTTAGCAATCACTTTAATCACAATATTTGAGTGAGCGTAGGGAAAACAAAAAAAAAGTACCAAAAAAAAATACACGTGGTAGCAAAAAAAAAAAAAAAAAGAAAAGAAAAGTGTTCACAAGCACTACAAAAATGTATACCAAAAAAAAAATACATGTGGTATATAAAAAGAGAGAAAGAGGGGTCTCAGCCAAAAATGCCCTCCAGCCAAGCTTTCAGTTCCTCAAGCAAACTCTTGGCTTCATCCGTTAGAGTCTCCAAGGCACGCTTCTTCAAGAATCTGCCATGAGTAGCTGGAGAAGGCTCTATCCCTTCTGCTACACCAGGAAGACTATCCCGTGCAGTCTGCCATCGTTCATTCTCTCTAGCCTTCCTATTGAGAATCTGATCGGCCTCTGCAACTTGGCGAATCAAAGCACTCTCCCTGTCACGAGCCTCTGTTATGGCGGACCACGTACTGGCAACTTGGGCCTTTCGGTGTTCGAGATGCTTCCTTGCCTCCTCAACCTCTCCATCAAGGATGCTAAGGTCATGTTGCAGCCTGATGATGTCTAACTCCGCTCGGTTCCTCTCCCGAACCAGCTGCTTCCTGCCCTGTGTAGTCTCTTTCAAATCCGATTGAGCCTTCTCAGCAGGGTTCAGGAACATTTCTTGGAAGAACTGGTCATCAGGATAGCTGATGGTCTCAAACCATCCGTCGCCTAATGCAATGATCTTATCAACGATCGCCCGGGCGTCCGTAACATCCAGACCAATATCTTCCTTAGCATCTTTGAGAATCTCTTTCACATGCGGAATCTTGCTACGTGCAACATCCAAGTGTCCAGAAAGGAGGGTCTCAATCCAAGAACTCAAAACCCGCATCACCACCTTCTTCGCATACTGAAGAGATGGGCCAGATGAAGACTCACCCTTCTCTGTCGATTGGCTGCCCAAGTCATGTCCCATCGAAAGAGTAACAATAGAACACTTTCCAATCGGGGCCGCTGGAGAAGGAATCTCAACATGAGGTCTTGCCTTTGCCGCGTCAGAATTGGCTGGAGAAGTCCCAATTACTGGGTCAACTTCTGGCATCCCTGGCTCTGGCTCTGAAGGAAGCGATGGACTCTCTTCTGTCACTTCAAAATCTGCCAAACACAAAAAGGTATGAATATGATCTTGTCAAAAAAAAAAAATCAATGTCAAGATTATCACTATGAAATACCTTCTTCCATGATGGGCGGATTACTTTCTATCTCCATTTGCTCATCCGAAGCATCGTCGAAAGCCATATCCATAGATGGCTCGAAGTCGGAACCCTCTGGCAAGTCAGCTGACAAGAAAACAAAAATATGTGTCAGCAAATTCAAAAAAAAAAAAAAAAAAAAAAAAATCATCATCCTCATACCAGGTGGAGATTCTGGGTCCTCCCCAGAGTCCTTCAACTTTTCTTCAGATGCCGCAACTGGATCCATCACCGCCTCATCGGCAGGAACCTCGGGCATCACCAAGTTTTCATCTTCTGCAAAAGAAAGAAAACAACAGATCAAAAAAAAATCCCTCATAAAAGGAAAGAAGCGAAAATAGAGAAGAAGGAAAATCATACCAACATCAGCGGACTCTTCTTCACGACTCCTCTTCTCTGGAGGCTCATCAGCATCTCCTGATACCTCCTCAGCAATGGTAGGAGGGACTTCCAGATCAGGAAAGTCTTCGTGGCGTCTCTCTGTGCGACGCTGTCCTCTCCTCCTCTTTTTTCTACGAGCCGGTCTACTCGAAGTACCTGCCTCACTGTCAAAGTCAGGACTTCCACTTGGCTCCTCACTGGACGACCCGCTCCTACCAGTGGACCCCATGGAAGCCTTCATTCGCTCTGCTTGCATCCAAGTGTCGATCTCGGCTTCCTCCTCCTCTAGCTGTCTCAAGACCTCAGCAGGTATCTCTTGTGCGGCTCCGGATCTAATGACATCCTGTTCCTCGAGAAAGCCTATCCTATGCTTCTCTCCAGAAAGGAAGAACAAAACTTCCCCTCGACGGACGCCATCTGATCTACCAAGACCCTTCCCAGGAGATTGTTTGACATTCAGCTCCTTCTTGGAAAGCCCTCGGTACACAGCAAAGCTCTCCACGAACCACTTCGTGAAGCCAGCAGTCCGGAAAATGGGCAACTCAGGATAGGGAATCATGGCAGTAGTGTCCTCCGCACTATAGAAAGCCCATGCATTTCTCCCGTCCTGCAAACCTCCAAAACGCTTCACCATGCTCGAAGGCGCTCCAACAACGCCTTGAGAGAAGCCTAACTGCAACGCAAAACGCGAAGGGACATACGGCTGGATATCAACAAAAAGATGTCTGCGGTACACCATCGTGCCAACACGTATGTTTAAAAGCCACCTCTTCTCTGCGTTGGTCAAAGAATAGTGTCTTCCCGATCCCGCCCTGGTAGAATCTCGGGAGACACCAAAATCAAAAGCCTTCTTCCGCAAATCTGGAGAAAGCTTTACTGAAGATTGCCCAATCTCGACATCCCTGAATCGTCGGATTCTCAAGCGGGCAGACAAAAGTGAATCGGAAACGGCTTTTCCCCTAGCCAACCGAATCATAAAAGGGTCATCATCCTGAGCAGCGCCCAAACGGTGGAAGCCGGGACAGTGGTACACATACCACGAATAAAAAATATGGGCTGAAAATACCCTATTCATAGGAAGCCCAAGCCGAACCAGAAAAGCAGCAGCCTGCAGTTCGGTGCACAAATAGGAGTAAAGAGCAGGCACCAAAGCCAACTGCTCTCCGAACGCCATCTGACAAGCCGGAAATATACAATGCGGCCTGATGTGTGTTCCGTCTCCTCCAGCAAAAACAGCCTCACCCAGCCAATAAGTGAGGTACGCAGCAACGTCTCTCCGCAGCGCAATGTCGGAGCAAACGGCGTCTGTACTTGTGAGAAAGTTCTTCAAATTCTCTCGCATGGCAGAAATCTTCTTCCCCGGATTCTTAGTCTTGGCTGCCTGGGTCATACTCTCAGAAGATTCTTCGTCGCCAAAAAAGTTTGGAGACAAAGAGCTGAAACTCCTCCAACTGCTACACCGGACTTTCAAGCCCTCCTTCTCCCTCAAAAAATCGTAGAAGGCGACGAGCTGAAAGTACAAAAGCCTGAACTCCTCAGACTGCTCCTCAAGGACGCTGTCAATCGGCATAAATTCCTCATAGAGTTTGCCGAGGATGGGTAACCCGGTAATGGCACTCAGCTCCTTCAAAGAAAAACCAATCTCACCATTCGTAACAATGAAGGTGTTGGTTTGTGGAAGGAAGGACTCCAGCATGGCCATAAAAGCCTCATCGGAGAAAAATACGGTTTGCCTAAAAGCGCGAACCGCATCAAAAATCTCGGCCTCCTTCAGAATGGCACCGCCGATCTGCAGGATGTGATCAGTCCACGACTCCCAGCCCGAGTCAACACTGAAACGGCCACGAAGTCGAAAAGGCTTCACCCAATTGCTGCCATCGCCCCTGAAAATGCCAAGGCCCACCGGTCTCAAATCAACCGATGGATGATCAGATCCTTGGTAGCCGCTGGCCGGCATCAACATGTCCAGACGGACAGGCGACTTCTCTGCATAACCAGAAGGACCGCCAACAAAAACCCCGGTCTTGACCACAGTGGTCCTCTTTACCCAGCTTGGAGGATCTTCTCTCTTAGAGCAAGTGGGAGAAAGACTCATGATCGAAATAGTACGATCAAAAGGTGACCGGGTAGAAATGGTTCTCTCCTCACCATCGGCTGTGTAAGAGAACTGAAAGCATCTCCTTTGATATGACGAGTCATCAGGAGCTGCATCACCAAAGAAAAAGGTAGGCTTGGGCACAACGCTCTGATCGTCCATGACCCAAGGACGATTGCTTGCCATAATCTTGTAGAACTCCTCATCCTTGAGCCCGATCAGTCGCTGTCTCATCTCATCTCGGTTGAGCGAGTCACACTCTTCCAAGTTTCTCTCCACATACTGGACCTTCTCCCAAGCCTGCTGTACAGCAGCATTGGAAGATCTGGCAGATCGACGAGGTGTATCGGTAACGGGCTTCTTACCCTTGTTCGTTCTGGAGGAACTACCTGCAAAGATTGAAAAAAAAAATCAATCAACAGAATGACAGAATTTTGCTAAAAAAAAAATCCTAGCGAAATTTTGGCATGACTCCGGGGCAATTCCGAAGAAAAGGGAATCACCCCGAAAAGAAAGGAAGCCTGAAGATGAGCTCAACATCGCTGCGAGCTCATGATCAATGAAGGATTCTCAAAGAAGACTCGAACTCAAACATTGCTGCGAGATCAAGACAGTCTTCTCAAATTTCCGCAAGAATCGGAAAAGAGCTCAACATTGCTGCGAGCTTCAAATCCCAAAACTTGCAAAAAAGCTCCTCGAAACCCCCGCAAGACTAAAGAAAGAGCTCAACATTGCTGCGAGCTTCAAATCTCAAGACTTGCAAAAGATTTCCAGGTGTGCATCATCATCATGCTCCCAATTCAATTTACCAAAAATCATGCATAAAAGAAAATCATCATGCACTAGATGCTAGGAAAACCTTGACAAAATTTGACCAATTCCAACCCAACTTGGTCAAAATCAAACTTTGTCTAAGTCAAAATTCATGTTGACTTAACATAGAAACTCTAGCCTTCTATCTTGATGCATCAAAAAAAAAAATGCATAAACATCTTGAAATGCATGAAACCTCATTATCATGATGATACAAAAAGGGGAGAAAGGAAAGTTCTTTTTTTTAAAAATAAAAAAAAATAAAAAAAAGAAAGAAGAAAAAAAAAAGAAAAAGAAAAAAATTTATGGGCTGGCCCACAGGCCGTGGCCCATGGGCCACATGGCCGTACGGCCCAAAGCTGTACAAAAAAAAAAAGGAGAAAAGAAAAAAAAAAGAAGAAGAAAAAAAAAGAAAAAAAGAAAAGGGCGTGTAAAAAAAAAAAAAAAAAAAAGAGAAGAAAAAAATGATGAAACTTTCTTTACATGGAATTTCTTGTAAAAAGAAATAAAAAACTTACTTGAAGCCATGGATGGAGAAGAAAAAGAACTTGAAGACTCTTGAAGAAGGAGAACTCTTGATCTTGGAGCAACTCTTGAAGACTTTTGCAAAAAGAAAGCAATAGGAGCAAGAGATCCAACCTCAATTGCTTTTATGGAAGAGAGCAAACCAAAAGAGGAAAGAGGAGAAAAGCAAGGAGGTAAGTGCTAAAAATTAGCAACCTTCCCAAAAGAAAAGGAAACTTGGGATATTCTCTCCCAAAACAAAGATCCTTTGAGAAATTCTCTCCCAAAGAAAGATATTTTGAGAGAATCTTTCCCAAAAATCAAGAAAACTTGAGAAAATCTCTCAAAGTAAAGATATTTTTAGATATTCTCCACCCAAAAGAGATATCTTTAGATATTCTTTACGAAAATGACACCATATGAGATCTAAGCCATCCTCCAAAGCTTAAGGTCCCATGGGTTAGCCCATATGAGCCAGGTTTGACCACCTAGGCACTAAAAGTGGCTTTTAGTCAAAATTCCTCTTACCAAGAGCATACAAAAAAAATGGTTCCATGCCTCTCTTTTGAGTTGATTGGACCATACAAAAATTCCAAGCCTCATGAGCTTCCAAGATCCAAAACCATCTCACCTCATGAGCCAAATTGAGCCAAACCTTGAAATTGACATTTCACCAAAAATCAAACCGGTCCCCTAACATTCCACATACAGCTTGTTAGGTCACAAGACCAAAATCAAAAACCAAAACCTGACCCCCCAACATTCCACATACAGTTTGTTGGGTCACACGGTCAAAACCAAAATCCGACCCCCTAACTTGCCACATACAGCCTGTTAGGACTCAAGGTCAAAACAAAAATCCAAATCCGCATCCCCGATGTCATCTTCAATACTTTGCCTCAAAATGGTGCATGATTCTTATCACTACCATAAAATCCCCTGGAAGTTCAAAAGGCTACTCCATCAAAAAAAAAATGCTCAAAGACTCTTGGTCAAGACAGAAACTCTTCTTCAAGATTCTCTTCGAGGCACATCGACTGCAAAAGCTATATCGTCGCTGTACCTCGAGGGGGCATTTGTTGACACCAAAAATGTCACTTTGCCTCTTCACACCAAAAGCTACATGGAGCCGCATCCTACCAAAAATAGGCAGGCGCCACTTCAAGCATCAGATCTTGTCAGAATCAAACAAAAACTGCAAGGTCATTCAAAACAACCAAAAGAGAGGTACACATGAAGTTTCGGGCCATTCCGATATCATTTGGCCTAACTTCACTTCTCCAACAGCTAAGCAGCAGCTCCCGGCGGCGGACCACCCCGGGACCATGGCACCTAATTCGGAGCTTGCGGATCATCTCAAAATGACTCCAATAGGCTCCTCGTCGAATTTCAGGTCAATCGGACATCGTTTGACAGAAAGCCAAAGCTCGGCATTTCCCTTGCGGCGAAATCAAAGGCAAGCGTTTCCATGACTCCAAATGGCTTCAAAACTCAAACGAAAGCCTATGGTTGGTCTTATCTACTGATGAGGGAGTCACACGTCGAATTTCAGGTCAATCGGACATCGTTTGACCGAAAGTCAAAGCTCGGCATTTCCCTCGCGGTGAAATCAAAGGCAAGCATTTGCATGACCCCAAACGGCTTCAAAACTCAAAAGAAAGCCCATGGTTGGTCTTATTTAATGCTCAAGAAGCTTCACCTCAAATTTCAGGTCATTCCGACATCGTTTGACCCTGTTTCAGCTTCTGGCGGAAAATCAGCAGTTCTGCGCTCGGCTTTTCCCGGAAAATCGGAAACTTTTCAAACCAATTTGCAAGGATTCTCATCATGTTTTTCAGAGGGAAATCAAGCCCAAAATGTGGAGAAATGTCATAGAAAACAAACAAAAAAAACGGAAGCGAAAAACGATGAAAAACGGCCAGAAACGGGCCCCAGGAAGCAATTTTCCCCCCAGGGTCGCAGAGCCCCGCGACCCTGGGCCATGGTCGCCGGCGACCATGGCCCATGGTCGCCGGAGACCATGGGGCCGGCGACCCTGGGAGGTCCGGGGCGCCGATTTCGCCCCGGGACCCCCCGTTTCGTCCGTTTTCGCGAGACGAGTTGTTCTGTCCCTGTGATTTTTCCAGATTCAGACTTTTGAGGCTCCAAATTCGCCGATATTCGCCAAGATCACAGGAATCCTTCCAAGAACTTCAAAAACTTCGTTGATCGCCAGCTGAACAACCAAAAAGTGCACTTTCTGCCCGCCCGATCGCGAAATCAACTGGACAGATGCTGCCGGCCCGCTGGTATCAACCAATGTCTGAAACTACATGATCATCTGATGTTGATTTACATAAGGATCCATCGATGATCATCGCAAAGGGAATTCCAAGAGACGTAACATGGCCCGCGACTCTTCAGCTACCAAGGTGGCCACTTAGTGCAATCAATTGGCCCGTTTATGGCAAGTTAATGCGGTCATTAACCCATTATCTTGAACGGCCCAATCAGAAGCCTCCGTTCAGGAGTTACAAGTCCAAGCAATCATGGCATTCAAGCCATGAAACTCCTAACATAATGGAGATTAAAGGCGATTAAATGCCCATGACTCTCCTCCGGCCAATGAAATCCAAGGGTCAGGAGTTACAAAACAAAAAGCAATTAAACTTGTAACTCCTCCCTTAATGAGCTTTATTACCATAAAGGCTCATAAATCACTCCTAAAGGCTACCTAAAGGCCTATAAATAGGAGTCACCTCCAAGCATTCCAAAAGAGAAAGGGGGACACACACAGAAGGATCTGGGAAAATCGCCACAGATCCGGAAAAATCGCCAGAATACCATTCAAAAATCCTTGGAGAAATCTCTACAACCCTGCTCCTTCAAGAAAACTCTGCTGCAACAAGTTCAACAAGGTGATTGAAGCCCCTTGGGGGGCCACCCCCCCTCAAAGACCACCTATCCTTCTATCCAACATGGCTAGATGCGGCTTTTCAGCCCGTCTACTCAGCCTTTTACCGGATATAGGACCTTATCTTGGTCCTTATCCTCTAAAAATCTGAGGTTGGAGCCAAGCCAAGAAATCAAGCACTATGTTCTCATCTGAAGGACGATGGCGGAGCCCATACATGACTCGCGACCATCGATCTGAACGAGCCCTCCCACAATCGCATGAGAAGTTAGATTCCTTTTTCTTACTTTTCTGTTGTAAATTGTATTTTTTCTAAAGAGACAAAAAATCACATCTCTTGTCTTTCATTATTGATAAGATTTGTAAATCGCCTTTCATGGCAAAATCGCCTCCAGCGGCACCAAACCGCCTTCTACGGCACAAAAACGCCTTTCACGGCATTCAAACAAAACTGTCTCTTTTATTAAAATATGTATGCAATGGAAAACTAGAAAAAAGTTTCATTTCCCTTTTTACTTGTGAAGGTGGATCTCCGGATCACCATTTCTAAATTCCAAGTATTAAAGAGAAATTGGCATACCCGTACAAAAAAACTGATGCCCGCTTTTCCTTTTTCCCTCCACCATACCCCGTCAGCCCCGGGGCGGAGGCAGCTTTGGAAAAAGACAAAAGCCGGGACCATCACAAGTTTGGGTCTTGCAACTGATTTTCCTTAATCTTCTAGATGAAGGTAGGTTCTGAAACTGTCATATTCGCTAACATCGCACCCAATCTTAGGGTTTGTACCTTTACACCCAACTCTTCAAACTGCTGTAAGACACCCATTCCTCTCAAATTAGCCATGACCACTGATTTCCTGCTCAAAGCATCTGCTACAACATTCACTTTGCCTGGATGATACTTGATTGGAAAATCATAATCTTTGATATACTCCATCCACCTTCTCTGCCTCATATTCAAATCCTTCTGCGAGAACAAATATTACAAACTTCTGTGATCTGAATAGACCTCAAATTTCTCTCCATAGAGGTAGTGTCTCCACATCTTCAATGCGAAAACAACTGCTGCCAATTCCAAGTCGTGAGTTGCATAGTTCTTCTCATGGTCCTTCAACTGTCTCGAGCCATAAGCAATTACCTTGCCATCTTGCATCAATACACAACCCAGTCCCACATTCGAAGCATCTGTATAAACAATAAATCCACCGTTGCCCGAGGGTATTGTAAGAATTGGGGTTGTGGTTAACCTTCCTTTCAACTCCTGAAAACTGGTTTCACACTGATCGGTCCACACAAATGGGACATTCTTCCTGGTCAATTTTGTCAAAGGGGCTGCAATGGACGAAAAACCTTGGACAAATCTTCTGTAGTAGCCTGCTAACCCCAAAAAGCTTCTAATTTCTGTCACACTGCTTGGCCTCACCCAACTAACAACTGCCTCTATCTTAGCTGGATCAACTGCTAAACCTTCTCTGGAGATGATATGGCCTAGAAAAGCAACTTGCTCTAACCAGAATTCGCACTTACTGAGTATCGCATATAACTGGTTGTCCCTCAAGAGCTGTAACGCTGTCCTCAAATGTTCTTCATGCTCCTTCTTACTCTTGGAATACACAAGGACATTATCAATAAACACTACTGTGGAGTGATCCAAATAGGGTGCAATGACCTCGTTCATCAAAGCCATAAAGACCGCGGGTGCGTTTGTCAAACAAAAGGGCATCACTAAGAACTCATAGTGCCCATATCTTGTTCTAAAGGCTGTTTTCTGAACATCTGGGTCTCTAACTCTCAACTGATGGTACCCTGACCTCAAGTCTATCTTGGAAAAATAGGCTGCTCCTTGCAATTGGTCAAACAATTCATCTATCCTTGGCAAAGGGTACTTGTTCTTCACTGTCACATGTGTGAGAACCCGACCCCTAATCTCTTGGATTAGTGTTGTTTTACTTGTGGATTAGTTTCTTTTAGTGGGATTATTATTTGTTGGGTTGAGTTTGTGATCTAGAATAGTTTTTCTCTAGTTTTGGGGAATTTTGAGGGCCTTTGTGATTAGTGGGACCCATTGGGGGTTCTTTTAGTGACTTTGCGCGAGATTGGAAGGTTATTCTAAATTCCTGATAATCCTTGTTTTAGCCTCATTTGATTTATTTTGTTATTCTCTACAACTTTCGTGTTCACTCCGTACCCATTCGAAGCTCCGAAAATCAGTTTTTCCAGCCCGGAGGGCAAAATCGGTCTTTTCACACCAAATCTGGACCCAAATTTCGAGATCCCAGAACCATGCCAAAGTTATACTTTTTGAAAACTAGATTTTATGAGAAACATTTTTCTCTTCTTCGTCGATCGCATCCGAGGCCCACAAATAGATGTTTTACCCTTGGCAAGTTTTAAGTGTGGTGGGGCCCATACCCACCCATTATAAAATGACTCCACTCACTCTTTCTCCCTCATTTTCCACTCCCCACCGGCTGCAACTCCCAGCTACAGTGCCAGCAGCCCTTCTTCTTCATTTCTTCCATTTCTTCTTGCTTTCTCCTCTCATTCTTGGAAGAAACTCTTGCCATTTGGAAACCTAACTATACCATCTTCTTCCCCATCTCTTTAGCTTCCCATGGATGTGATTCTTGTGCAAAACCAAGGTGGGCAGCCCCTATTGCAAGCTCCTTCTTGTTCATTCATGGCCTTAGAGGTAAAGACTCCTTCCCATTTTCCTTGTATGTGCTATGGCTCTCCCTTAGGTTCTATTTTCTAGTTGGGTTTGAGCCCATTCATTGTCTTCCTTTGTTTAACCCATTTTAGGGTTTGTTTTGGGGGTTTTTGTAGAGATTGTGGATCTTGAGCTTGAGAGGTGATTAGGAGCTTGATTTGCTTGATTAGAGTCAAAGGCAAGTGGATGAATGGATTGTTTTGATTATTAACATGTTTTGTGAGAAAAATCTTGTTTCATTAAGGGTTTTGGTGATTTTAGTAGTTGTCTTCACTATGATTAATATTGATTTCGAAATGTGCTTATTGATGAGTTTATTTCCCTCTTGTTCATGCTTGGAAAATGTATGCATCATATTGTCAAGGTTTCAAATGGTTTCACATGAATGAGTCTTCTCCACCTTGAGATTTGTTGTGAATGGAAAGAATGGAAAGGGAGAAACTTGAAATGAGGAGCTCTTTAGCTCATATTATTGTCTTGGAAACATGCATTTAGTCTTCTCGTTTATAGTTCTATGTAATTGTTTAAGTGTTGGAAAGGTTGTAAAAAGGAAGAGAAAGAGGACAGCTAAATTGGTCCGGAATCCATTTCTGGACCATTCGCTCGAGCGACCATGACACTTCGCTCGAGCGACCATGACACTTCGCTCGAGCGAACTGTCCAGGAAAGGGTTCGGGCATTTCCAGTAGCTTGGTCGCTCAAACGCATTTAAATAACCGCTCGACCGATGAGTTCGCTCGAGCGGACTCTTAGACTCACTCGAGCGATGCGGTCTGCCTGGCTAGGCCACGTTGGGATAACGTTGAACTGTTTTAAATGCACTGAGATAGAAATTTCGACCGATCGATCGGACCGCAGTGAAATTTGATATGGTTTTTTTTTGGAAACCTTTGGGCTTTCTATGAGTCCTAGGGGTATATACCTTAGTGTTAAGACCAATTATACCCTAATCTAAGGTCTCTAAGACTAGGGAACTAAAAAGAAAGAATGGTGATGATCTAGGCACTAATTCTTGGTTTTAGGTGGGACCCTGGCTACCCTCTTTGGACTGTTTGGACCATGTGTGAGAATGTCTTGAGCCGACATGCCTCACGGTTGGTTCGGTGGCATCGAAGTTCAATCCATTTCAATCTTGAACGGGATGGAATGACGCGATATCTTCTTTATATCTAAACACAAGTCTTTCCCTTGGTTATCGCGAATTCTATTCCTTTTGGTGACTGAATAGGTTGCTCGATGTTTCCGGATTAATGTCATGCCTAGGATGGACCGTCTATAATCTTGATTCTTTTCTATTGTAACATCTAGTACTACCCATAAGCTCAGTTTAAGTTTGGAAAATCGAAAAGTGCATAAGGAGCCCGGAATGTCTTCAAACTCAAGGAGTACCAAGTAATTATTATAATCGACATACGGGACCCCTATTCACTTAAATAGATCTTGAAACCGATATTTTTACCCGAAATTGTTATAGTTCATTGTTTCACCTCTTTTCCCGAGATTTGCATCACATGACTTGTTCCCAAAAGCATTGAAGTTACACTAGTAACAGTTATTTGTCCCGAAATGTATTGCCCGATATGAAGTGACAGCGTGCCCTTGAGCACCCCCGTTTTACGCGTTTATTTATTGTACTTGATTTACTTGCATATGTCCCGCTTGTTATTTGACCTATGAGTCGGCATCACAAAGCTTGGATACCTTGTCGGTTTGATCCACCGACTTGGAAATCCCTCTCCCGTTCCGCCAGCTGCAGTTTGGATCCCGATACCCGGTTATTACCGTGGTCCCGTCCCGATACCCGGTTCGCTACCGTGGTCCCGTTCCCGTATATTTATATTGTATATATGATTAGCGTTGAATCTCCTCACCTTGTGTGACTGAGACCAACGTCCCGTTATACTCTTGTCACTTCGATGATAGAGGACTTAGCTTCTTGTGATTGCCATCTTGCCAGTTCCCGATCCCTTGGATACCCGACATGTTTTATATTGCTTACTTGCTTTCCGATAAATGATTCATTTCCTTTATGAAAGTTGTTATTTAAACAAGTGTTAATATTCTCCAATGTAAATTCAGTTATTATTATATTGTCTCCTGTTCTTTGTACCCGCACATGTTTTAAATGAACGCCGGTTGGGCGAATACCCATGCTTTTACATATGTTTCAAACGATCTATGGTTTTACTAGATTTATGTGATTATACATGTCTTAAATGAATGCCGGTTGGGTGAATACCCATGCTTTTACATATGCTTCAAACGGTCGATGATTTTACTTGATTTATACGATTACACATGTTTTAAATGGATACCCGTATTGTTAAATACCCATGCTTTGAAAAATGTTTCAAATGACACTTGTTTTGCCAGATCCCTAGGTTTATACTTGTTTTAAATGAATACCCGAATTGTTAAATACCCATGCTTTGAAATATGTTTTAAACGACACGTGTTTTGCCAGATTCCTATGTTTATACCTGTTTTAAATGATTACTCGATTCGTTAAATATCCATGCTTTGAAATATGTTTCAAATGACACCTGTTTGCCAGATCCCTACGTTTATTCCTGTTTTAAACGATATCCGGTTTGTTAAATATCCGTATTTCTACATAGGTTTCAAATGGACATTGGTTTTGCTAGACTGCTATGAATACCTGGTTTGTTGTATACTTATGTTTTTACTTAAGTTCCAAATGAACGTTGTTTTGCCATACCACTATATTTATACATGTTTTAGACGAACACCCGATTGTCAAATATCTATGATTATAGATGATGTAAATGAACACATCTTTTATTAGATAGTCATGTTTTACCCATGCTTGAAATGAATACAGGTTTTCCCCGAGATTCCCGACTTTGCACCCGTTTAATTATATGCAGCATTTGATCAAGTATCATGATTTATCTTATGTTTTATTCTTCAGTATATTTGTTATCTTTTCATCCACCTGCCAGACCGTCGTGTCTGACCCACTACTTTTGGTACTCAGGTTCAGATTTCTTCGCCCCGAGTTGAGTGTTTTTGTTGGCTGTGGAGCCATGCCTTGCAGGTTGGTTTGTCGGCTATGTCATGTAGACATTGAGCTTGACATCGGAGCTACGTCAAATTTGGGGCAGTGATTATAGCTTATTGTTGTATGGCTTTTATTAGCCTTTTTCTTGGGATTCTTAATTAATGCACATTGATAATTGTAACTTGAAAACATATTTGGGAATGTAATATCCTGTTACTGTCAGCTCTGTAATTTATTGTGATGGTTACTCCAGTATGATATGATTCTTGATATAATAGTTATGTGCTAAAGGTTGAGTGCGACGCGGAATCCGATGGCCACGGACTTCGGGTCGCAACGCCACAAATGCTTCCGCAAAATATTCAGAATGTGTTGTCTTCACACACTCGGATCTTGGGAGAAGTAAAATATATTTATGCTTAAATCCCATTTCCCACCCCCGAGGTTTCGGTTCGGGGGCGTGACAACATGATTCAACTTCATGTAGTCTATGCACATCCTCAAACTTCCATCCTTCTTTTTCACAAACAACACCGGTGCTCCCCACGGTGAAACACTTGGCCTAATAAAACCTTTGTAAGTCCTGGGGATCCGAACCCTAGAGGCGGGGTGAATAGGGTGAGCTTCATTTATGACCAATTTTAAACAATTTTAACTTCTTTAAAACAAACTAGTCACAAGTGATGATTATCAAACAAAATGCGGAAGCTTAATGAATACAATCACCACAAAGCAAGCACCATCACACAAGGATTTATAGTAGTTCGGCCTCAATGCCTACATCCACTACCGGCTTGTGATCCAACACCCCACCGGATTTCCACTATTTATGCTTTTCAATAGGCTAAGCAATAACCTTTACAATATGCTTTTCAAGGCTTAGCAATAACCTTTACAATATGCTTTCCAAGGCTTAGCAATAACCTTTACAATGATGTTTTCCAAGGCTTAACATCAACCTATACAATATGCTTTTATAGGCTAAGCAATAACCTCTTCAACCACAAGGTTGGTTATCTCACTAAGTTAGTGTCTATAATACACTTGATGGAGATTCAATTAAGCTCATTACATTTGCCTCTAAAATAGGCGGATATGAAAATGAAAATCTAATACACACACACACACTATGAATGCAAAGATGAAAGTACATGATGTGTGTGTGTGATGTCCTCAATCATTTTGAAAATGAAAGCTAATAAAGTATGCCTAAGGCTTTTGAAAGTTTTAGCTCAAAAACATTTATGATTGAGGAAATGCTAATCACATGTTAAAAGTAACAACTTGTTAATGAGATCAAAGATTTACAAGCTGTATGAAATTAATTAGCTCTAAACATGTGATGCATAGGGATGTCAATCAAATCAACATGTAGCTCAAAACCTAAAAATAGATTTGATTGAAATAAGGGGACAAATCATATGAACTTATAAAATCAACTTGAATATGATATACCAATCAATGCAAGGCAAGTTGTGAAACTTTAGAACAAAGTTACATATGATTTGTAAACATGTTGAATCCAAAACATAAGATTTATTTGAAAAAGATTTTCTTATGATGGAAAACAACAACCAAAGATTCAACCAAGTATATGGATCATGTTACATCAAAGATGTTTCCATTAACATGATCTACTTAGATTTACCAAGGATAAAGTACTACTTGGGTTGAATCAATGGTGATGCATCCAAAACAATAGATCAATTCAAAATATAAAACATGCTAAGGATACAACACATCATAGGTTAACATGCTACTAAAGATTTATCAAAGATAAAACAAAACATGAAAACATATGATTTGTAAAGAAGTTGAATCCAAAACATAAGGTAGTTTTGAAAGTGATTTTCTTATGATGGAAAACAACAACCAAAGATTCAACCAAGTATAGGAATCATGTTACATATAATTTCAAAGGTTCTTTCATTAACATGATCTACTTAGATTTACCAAAGATAAAGTACTACTTGGATTGAATCAATGGTGATGTATCCAAAACAATAAATCAATTCAAAACATAAAACATGTTAAGGATACAACACAACATAGTTTATCATGCTACAAATGATTTACCAAAAATAAAACAAGGC
>CP142453.1:46760000-46810000 GCA_038049695.1 Cinnamomum chago | reverse complement strand
AAGACACTTTCTTCGAGAAATCTTTATTTGTAAAGGTTATTGCTTAGCCTAAGAAAAGCATTGTGTAAAGGTTATTGCTTAGCCTTGAAAAGCATCTTGTAAAGGTTGTTGTTGAGCCTAGTAAAAACAACATTGTAAGGGTTATTGCTTAGCCTAGTAAAAAGCATACTTAGTGGAAACCCGGTGGGGTGATTGGATCACAAGCCGGTAGTGGACGTAGGCATTGAGGCCGAACCACTATAAACCTTTGTGTTGTGGTGTATGCTTGTGGTGATTCATTTATTAGCTTCCGCATCTTATTTGATTAATATCATCACTTGTGACTAGTTTATGTTAAGAAATTAAAATTGGTCTAAATTGGTCATAGTTGTAGCACACCCTATTCACCCCCCCCCCCCTCTCTACGGTTAGGTTCCAAGGACTTTCAATTGGTATCAGAGCCTTGTGCTCTATCTTTTAGGATCAAGTGTTTGAAACTCTTGATTAGGTGTAAAAACCTAGAGTAAAAAACCCTAGAGTTGTCCTTTTATGAAAATCATTAGGATGGATTCCACTATGATAGATAGTTTAGATTCTTGTGTAGATTCTCCTAGACCCCTCATTCTTCCTTCTATTGGAGATTCAAACTCTCAAACTAATGAATCTCAATGTGACATAGAAGGGGAAGAAAATTATTACAATCAAGAAGATCTTCAACAAGCCTTTGAGGAATTATATGAATTATCCTTAAAGACTGAAAAGAGAAACAAAAAGTTAAGGGAAGAATCTAAAAGACTAAACAAAGAACTAGTCTCTTCTAAAGATGAACTTAGAGAGAAAGAAGAAGTCATTAATTGTGTTGAATCTAAGTTCATGATCTCTTTAAATAACCTATCTGACATTCAAGATGAACTAAAAGAATTAAAGATGGATTAGGATAATGTCAATAAGGAAAATTTAAATCTAAGAGATCAAATAAAAAGGCAAGACAAAGACTTTAGCAATTTAGAAGCCAAGTTGATTAAAAGTAAGTTAAAAACCAAAGAACTTGGATCTAATGTTGTTAATGAACTAAAACTTGAATTAAAACTTGCAAATGAAGAGCTAAGCAAATATAAGGAAATTGAAAATAAACTTTCAAAAGTTAAAAATGAAAATTCAATCCTTATAACCAAAGTCACTCAACTTGAAGGGTATAAACAAAAGTATGAGTGCAAGTTTACCCAAAGTGAAGAAAGACTTGAAAAATTATTTAAATTGGGTAAACCTCATGGAGATAGGACGGGTATTGGTTTTAATAAGTACTCTTCACATGACCCTAAATTCACCAACACTTTTGTGAAAGGTGAGTCCTCATTCTCTAGCACTCTTTCTCCCTTGCCCAAATCAAAATGTAATTATTGTGGCATTGAAGGGCATTTTAGGTTTGAGTGCAAATTAAGAAGAAGCCATGTGTCTAAACCCATCTTTGAACCCAAAAAGGTAGAATCTAAATCTATGAAGGGTAAGACTCTAAAAATCAAGGAAGACTCCAAAAAGATTAAACAAGTTAAACCATTTAAAATGGAGTCTCCTAAGATAGATTCTAAGAAGTTTAAACAAGTTAAACCAAGTTTAAAAGAATCTATAAACAAAAAGCTTCTCAACCTATCTCCCTTATATCAACCCATGAAAGAACTTTTGAATAAGGTAACAAAGTTAAATCTAAAATTCAAAAGTCAAATAAAGGGTGAATATAAGAAGAAGAGAAAAGTGAATCAATCCCCAAAGAAACAAACTCACCAACATCAAAAGACTAATCACCAATCTAAGCTAAATTTAGTCAAATCTAAATATCATGGTGATAAGTTTAAATTGAAAATTTATCAAGTCAAATCTCCTTTAGTTGGTGAGAATTCCAAACTAGACCTCAAAGTTCAACCCTCTCAAGACCTTAGGTGGATTCCTAAAGTTATTTACCTAGACAAACCTTAAGGCCTTGAACCTCCTTGACCAACCTATCCTTTTTAGTTAAATCTCTTTGTTGGTCATGTTGCATTTGCATTTTGTTTCTATTTAGTTACATCTATTAAAATGCATTGTTTCTTTGTGATCATTTGATTTTGTTTACATGCACCATTCTAAGTTACATATCATGGTTTTCAAAATCTTTTGATTATAATTTCATCATGTTTGATTTGCTTTTTGCACTCATTTAGTTTTATGTTTTGCATTGCATTTCTACATGATCAATTGATTGTGATTTCAAAAGCTTTCATAGCTAGATTTTTCATGATCAATTGTTGTTGAATCATTTGTGTAAATGTCTTAGTAAGATTTTTTTTAACAAATGATTTGAATCAATTCAAGTTTTTCCATGGATTTCTAAGTTATACTTTTATATGGAAAATCATTGTTTTGAAAAATCAACTTGTATGTGTTTCAATTAAGTTATATCTTTTCACATACATTGTTGAAAATTGATCTTCAAATTCATTCTTTTTATGCTTATTGTTGGATTTTGTTTATTGAAATGATTTGAAGATTGTATGAATGGAAATGCTCTATAACATCATTAGTTATAATCATCTAAGCATGTTCCATGTTCTCATTTCCTTTTCTTTTGGTTTCATTATCTTAGAAATGGAGATGTATGTTGTTTGCATCCTTGCTTATTTATTTACATTTTTTTTATGCAAATGACTTTTGGTTCTATGAATGGTTGTGATCTTAGTTATTTTTGTAGAAACCATACTAGAACTAAAATCCATCCTCTATGCCTTATAGTCATTTCTATTTGGATGGTTATGATGTTGATTCATGTGTATTCTCTAAGTGATATCTTCCTTTTACATGTTTCAACTTCAAAGTAGTGATCTTAATCATATGAAACACTTTGAAATCCATTCCTTGTATTTCTATATGTTTGATGGATATCTTAGATGTTGAATTCATATGATTTTGACACTTTGGAAATTGCATGCATTTCAAAGTTATATCATTTTGCATTGCAATTTACCTTGTTCATCACTATGCTCTATAGTCATATCTTTAAAAGTGATGAATATGCATTTATGATGCTTGATGGGATTTTGGGTTTGTCACATCCTTGCTTTTAATCATGTTGTCATATTCAATTGGTTTCATTTGGTATAACTTTCCATTGATTTCATATCCAATTGATATCTTATCTTGTGTATGTGATAGACCTTGTGTACATTGGATTGATCTTGATAGTTATATGTTTACATTCCATGTCACATTCCATTAGCATCATAATGTTCATGTTTGCCACCTCTCTTGCTCACATAGGTATATCTCATGACCACCATGCTTATGTTTTCACTATCTTGGTTGGTTATTAGTTGAGGTTGGCTTCATGTTTGAATTTCATTTCACTCATTCTTGCACATTAATAGTCATATTTATTGTTTGAATGAAATGATTTCAAAACCTTCATAGCATATGCTTTCCATAGTTAGATTACTTGATGCTATGATTAATAAACCCCATATCATGGATAGCTCTAATTTGGATGTTTCCTAATAGTTATACTTTTTAAATCCATTTTAGAGTGATTGTGTTTAATAGTCTTATTCCTAAATCTCAATTGTTATTCTTTGTTTTTCCAATTGATATCCATGATTGCTTTTCCCATTAGACCTTGCTTTCTTTTGGTAATTTGATCATATTGAGCTTTATAGTTAAATGAATCTAATCCTTTCCTTGAAGTTGACCCTCATTTGGTTGAACCATCTACTTCTTGAACCAAATAGTTACATCTTGTCAAAAGTTTGACAAAAGAAGAGAATGGATTGAGGGGGAGTGTAAACCTTCATAGGAAGTATTAGTTTTGATCAAATTCACCCTTGGATTGCCTTTGAGCCCTTAGAGATAACTTCCATACATGATAGCCTGTTATGTATTTCATTTTCGATTTCATTTGTTAACAGGTGCTACTAAAGGTATTTTCCTTATTTCATGTGTGTAGGTATTTTTGCAATTTAATGGCAAAGGAGGAGAGAGAGTTCAAGTACTCAAAGATCTCCTACTCTTCAAAGGGGGAGAGAGCTTTCAAGTTCTCTAAAGGTGAAGAGAATGTCCAAGCTTCCTAAGGAGAGTTGTGTATGATCTTCTACAAGGGGAGAGAATGCATATCTTGCCAAAGGGAGAAAGAGGCATGGTCAAAGGGGGAGAGCAAATAGAAGAAAGAAAGCTTGGAGCTAAAGAAGATGCTTGGCCATAGAGAGGAAGATGATAAGAAAGCTTGAAGAATGATCAAGCTCCAAGCATCAAGAAGTTTGAAGAAAAGAGCCCAAGAGCCCAAGCTAAGAGGAGGAGCATCCAAGAAGATTTCAAGGCTTGTCCAGCTTAGGGGGAGCTGAAGACTAAGTGTGTAATTTCTATGATGAGTAAGTTGCCATCAAATTGCAAAGGGGGAGATTGTTAGGAATTTTGTATTTGCAATTTGATGGATGCATTTTCACTTTAGCATCATTTGAATTTTCACAGTTGCATTGTTTTAGAAAACCTTGAAATCTGGTTTTATACATGCATTGCTTTTAAGATTTGTAAAAGTATTGTTTTATGCATGTTTTGTTTCTAAACTTGGATGCATTGATTTTAGAATCCAAACTCTTTTGAAAACCTAATTCTTTGTGCATTACTTTTGTGAAATCATATTGAGAATTTAGGTTTGTGTCTTGCATACTTTCATCACTTTCAGAATCATCTTTGTATGCATTTTTATATAAAAGAGTTTTTAGAAATCAAGCTAGCCTATGTTTTAAATCTTCCAAATTATTTTAGGCTCTTTGTGTTTCATGTTTTTTTAAACATCTTAGATTGATTTAAAACATGTTATTCAAGCTTGATTAAGTGACCAAAAGTTCCCCCATTAAATACTTTGAAATCATGATTTTTTGGGAATTTTGGTCGACCAGCAGTGTTGTCGGTCGACCGGCCCAGGGATCCCGGTCGACCGGCAACACTGCAGGTCGTCAGGGTCCCTGAAGCTCCAACGGTCAGAATTATGACCGTTGTGCTTTCCCGGTCGACCGAGACCTGTTTGCAGGTCGACCGAGGACTAGCCGTTGGACTGTTTTTCATTATAAAGTCCATTCATTTCCAACCTTCTTTGGGCTTGAACCATGAACTTTTGAGACCATATTGGAGCCAAAGAAAGGGGAAGAAGTTGGAAAGGCTAGAGGGCTATTTGGAAATCAAATACTTGAGTTTTAAAAAGGTACATCTTACTTATCATTTTGATTTCCATTAAAAGTAGAATCAATGCATGGTTAAATCTTTGTATTTTCACTTATGCATGATTTCTAGAGATGTTTAGCAAACTCAAAATCATCCTTGGTAAATTAGATTGGTTTGCAAACTCTCTTAACTAAATCACATGCATTCTTCGACTTTATATATTCATACAACTTGTTTAGTTCATTTCTTCAAAGTTGTTTGAATCTTTTATGTGATTAGTTTTATCTTCAATCATCATTTTCTAAGCTTTGATTTTAAAATGCATCAAACATTCATTTAGGAGCTTCATTGTAGAAATTGATTGAAGTAAAGCATTCATACACTTGTGCACACACTTTAGCTTGTTTTAGTGTATGTTTGTAATTTGGTATTCACTTTCATATTAGCCTATTTAAGAGGCAATTTCATTGAGCTTAATTTGTATCTCTTAGAGTGATCTTTTGTGAAGACACTTTCTTAGAGAAATCTTTATTTGTAAAGGTTATTGCTTAGCCTAAGAAAAGCATTGTGTAAAGGTTATTGCTTAGCCTTGAAAAGCATCTTGTAAAGGTTGTTGTTGAGCCTAGTAAAAACAACATTGTAAGGGTTATTGCTTAGCCTAGTAAAAAGCATACTTAGTGGAAACCCGGTGGGGTGATTGGATCACAAGCCGGTAGTGGATGTAGGCATTGAGGCCGAACCACTATAAACCTTTGTGTTGTGGTGTATGCTTGTGGTGATTCATTTATTAGCTTCCGCATCTTATTTGATTAATATCATCACTTGTGACTAGTTTATGTTAAGAAATTAAAATTGGTCTAAATTGGTCATAGTTGTAGCACACCCTATTCACCCCCCCCCCCCCTCTAGGGTTAGGATCCAAGGACTTTCAGTAGCCTCTAAATTATGAAAAGTTATGCATAAAGGTTGTTGATTCAAATCTGGGGCAGCGAGCTCTTTCAAAGTTCGATTTCCAGCCATGACTTCCTCTTCGTCTAGATCAGAATCGCTGGCAAATAGGGAATCAAGAGCTAGATCGTTATTTTCAGAATTTCTCCGAGCTTCCCTTCTTAATTGTGCAAAGTTCTTTCTATTTCTGGATCGTACTGCAAATCACCTCGACTAGAAGATCGAGTTTCAGTCATAAGCAATCAAGGAAACCATAAAAATAAATCAGGAAACAAAATCTAGAGTAATGATAATAATAAAAAAAAGTCTATGCTAAAATAAAAATTCTACGCATAAAAATTAAACACTAATTTTTTTTTTGTTTTCTTTTTAAAAAAAAAAAAAGCAGAGATGACGTCAGCAAGGAGATGGTTGTTGCTGTGATGTACAAACAAAGAAGGTTGCTGACAGAGTTGAGATGATATGAGATGATATGATAGAGTGAGATGATATGAGAGAAAGAGAAGAGATGATGAATAAAAGAGAGAAAAGAAAGAAGGTTGCTGACAGAGTTGGAGGAAACAACAAAGAGACAGAGATACGGATTGAAAAGAGGCTACTACCGAGACTAAGAGACTGTAGAATGAGAAAACGTGCTGGGGGAGAAAAAAAAATTAAAACCGAGAGGGGAGACGGTGGTTTAGCCGGCGCAAATTGCTACAGGCGATGCAAATCACAAAAAGCATAAAAATAAACTAGAATCACTCCCCGGCAACGGCACCAAAATTTGGTCTTGCTGTCGCCGGCACCCAAATATAATAAAACCTTTACTCCAAAAATAATAAATGTAGTAGTGCGAGTAAGGATCGTTCCCACGGAGAGTGTTTAGCTAAATTTTATGCTATGTGATCAAAGATGAGGGGTTTTGTTTATATTGAAAAAAATAAAATAAATAAAAGCAAATAAATAGCAACAAAGTAACGAGTTCAATCAAATGAGCAAGCATTGGTCAAAGTTAACATCCACCATCGGAAATTCAGAACTGATCATTGATGCAAAAATAAATCAATTAACACTTTGAATATTCATCGTTGGAATTAAATTCCTAACTCCTTAATTAGTTAATTAGAAAACACGCGCCCTAATTAACCCTAATTACTAAACAACCTAAGACATGCGCTATAGACTTAATTTAGTAAAAGCATTAAAATCAGAGAGATCGATGAACCCAAATAACACAAGCACACGCGGTTGCATTTAATTTGGCCAAGTGTTCTTCCTAATATCTAACAATTACTGACGCAGTAAATTATTAAATATCAGTTGCTTCGCAAATTTGAGGGATCAAACAATTACGGATTTGATTTCTAATTTTGCTGTAGATTGCAACGAAAAATATACTAGTATGCATCCTAGCAATTAAACGAAACAATCATGATAACAAATTAAGCATAAAAGAACAACCCATATTCAAAGCATAAATTGAACAATGAAAATAAATTAGATCTCACAGTATTTATTTCGAGGCTTCAGTCTCCTTCAACCAATTACAGAAAATTAGCCACGCAGGGCCATGCTAACTTGCAAAATAAATTAAATGGAAAAAGAAGGGAGAAAGAAAGAGAGAATTCGTGGGTGCAGAGAGAGAGAGAGAGAGAATTTGTTTCTTAAGAAAGTCTGTGGGGATCACTTCATATAGGGTGGAGAGGTTGGGCTGGAATAAGACACGTGGATGAGAGAAAATTGCTTGTGAGATGGAAGAGTTTTAATGGGAAAGGGTGAGGTGGAGAGAAAAGATAGGTAGATGGCCCATGTGATGGAGAGAAAAAGGAATGAGGGAGAGATAAAGTAGGAGAGGATGATATGAGATAAAGAGAATAGAAGACGTTGGAGATGGAGTGCACCCGTGAGAGAATTTGAAGTGGCTTGGGATTGGAGATGGAATTTAATAAAATAATTAATTAAATTCTAACTGAGTCAAAATCTTCTTCTTGACCATATATTCTCGTTCGGGCTTCTGTTGGACTCGACCCAAGAATTAAAGTTGCACTATTTTTCGTTCTGCACAATATGAGCCCATTAGTGGATATGTTTCGACGAACTCCTGATTTCTTCAATTTTACCATAATGCCCTTCTGCTCGATTTCCTCTAAACTCGACCTGGCTCTGAATCAGTTCCGTCCATTCAGCATCAGATATGATCACCTTCTTTTGACATTCCACAATATTTTGAATCGTCTCCACCGGAGCTCGAATGAGAGAGTTATGCCCAGCTTGCGAAGCGATGTGAAAATTGTCTAAAATCGCCCAATTAGCTTTGTTTTGCGCTTAGCCCTCCAATTGCATCCTAAATCAAAATATAAGAATAATGAGTACATTTAGGCATCAAATGAGTATAAAGGACTAAACATTAAGGAAGAAAAATATAACATTTTACATTCTCATCAGCGTACTAGCGCCGCTAGGCACAAATGTTGCAAATCGCATCCTCGAAATAGACACGAGATGGGATTTTTGAAAAGTCAAAATCAGATTCATAAAAGAGAGCAAATGGTGTTCCAATCCGAATGTAAGCTACAAGTGATTTCCGCGAGCTTTTATCCGAAAGGGAAGGAACCAAGATTTCTCAGATGTAAACCCAAAAATGATGATTTTTTTAAAAAGTTTTTTTTTTGTGAAATATTTTTTTTTTGAAAGGAACAATAGGTTTTCAATTTGGTCTTATGAAACCTTAGTAGATAGATCAGCCCCCAGGTAAGGGTAGGATTAATTAATGAACCCGTTTGGAGGACCCTTGCCTCCAACCGTCTAGCTGTTTCCACACTCTGGACAAGGCTTTTCTTAGATCCACTTTGGTCAAAGAATGCAATTGGTGTAACCTTAGTGGGTTTTGAATTTTTTTTTATGGATTCATCAAAAAGAACGAGCAGTGTCCCAATCTGAATAAGGGCTCAAACATTTCTGCAAGCACTAAATCCGAAAAGGAGGGGACCAAACTTTCTCAAATTTGATTAAAAAGAAAATTTAAGGAGTTTTTTTGGAAATCCCTATTGGACTCATCAAAGAGAAAAGTTAGCCCATTCCCCGATAAGAACAATAGCTGCGAACATTTCTGTGTGCTATCAAGTTCAAAGAGGAGAGGATCAAAGTTTCTCAAAATTGAATCCAAAAAAGAGAAATCAGATTTCTTTTTTTTTCTTTTTTTTTTGAAATGAGAAAGAATGGAAATAAGTTCAAAGGTAGAAATTTTCCAAAAATCCCATCTCATGTTTTTTTTTAATGCAAGATCCAACATAGGCCACCAACTAGAAAGGAGCCTAAGAATTCAAGCATCGTGTTCTCAAATGAATGGAGTCCCACCGGGTGTGCCAACTTGATGGACCCGATTTCCTTCCTTTCCTCTCCCATCCGTCCCCGGGGTCACCGAGAAAGGCCGGATGGAGGGGAAAAGGCGGGTATCAACATTTTTGTACGGTTATGCCAGATTTTCTATTCTACTTGGAATTTAGAGATGGTGATCCGGAGATCCACCTTCGCAAGTAGAAAGGAAATCAATCTTTTTTCTAATTTTCCATTGCACATATATTTAAGAAAAGAGACAATGTTTTTTTTTTTAATGCCGTGAGAGGCGATTTTGTGCCATAGAAGGCGATTTGTGCCGCGAAAGGCGATTTACAAATCTTATCAAAATGAAAGGCAAGAATTGCGAGTTTTGTCTCTTAAAGAAAATACAAAATACAACAGAAAAGTAAGAAAAGAGATTTGACTTCTCAGGAAATTGCGGGGACTCGTTCAGATCGATAGTCGCAAGTCATGTATGGACTTCGCCATCGTCCTTCAGATGAGAACGCTTGATGCTTTGATTCTTTTGGCTTGACTTGGACTTCAGTTTTTTAGAGGATAAGGACCAAGGGAAGGTCCTATATCCAATAAAAAACGAAGAGACGGGCTGAAAAGCCACGTCTAGGCCATGTTGAATATGAGAAGAGGGGGGCTTTGCCTTGGGGAGGGGGGGGGGGGGGGGGAGCTCCCCCCAAGGTACTTCAATCACCTTGTGGTGTTTGTTACAGCAGAGTTTCTTCAGAGCTTCTAGGAATTCTAGACGATCTTTCCGGTTGATTTTTCTTCGATTTTTTTTTGGCATCTGGCCCTTTTCCTCTTGGAATGCTTTCCTATTTATAGACCTTTGGTAGCCATTAGTGAAAGTCCGGAGATCCGAACCCTAGAGGGGGGGTGAATAGGGTGAGCTCCAATTATGACCAATTAAGACAAATTTTAACTTCTTTAAAACCAACTAGTCATAAGTGATGATTATCAAATAAAATGCGGAAGCTTAATAAAAACAATCACCACAAAGCAAGCACCATCACACAAGGATTTATAGTGGTTCGGCCTCAATGCCTACGTCCACTACCGGCTTGTGATCCAACCGACCGGATTTCCACTATTTATGCTTTTCAATAGGCTAAGCAATAACCTTTACAATATGCTTTTCAAGGCTAAGCAATAACCTTTACAATAATGTTTTTCAAGGCTTAACATCAACCTATACATTATGCTTTTCTTAGGCTAAGCAATAACCTCTTCAACCATAGGTTGGTTATCTTTCTAATTAGTGTCTAAATTACACTTGATGGAGATTCAATTAAGCTCATTACATTTGCCTCTAAAATAGGCGGATATGAAAATGAAAATCTAATACACACTCACACTATGAATGCAAAGATGAAAGCACATGATGTGTGTGTGTGATGTCCTCAATCATTTTGAAAATGAAAGCTCATAAATGTATGCCTAAGGCTTTTGAAAGTTTTAGCTCATAAAACATTTATGATTGAGGAAATGCTAATCACATGTTAAAACTAACTTGCAAAAGATATACATTTGTATCCTAAACAAGTTGTGAAAATTCAAAGACCAAAACATGTGAAGCATAGGGATGTCAATCAAATCAACATGTAGCTCATAAAACATAAAATTAGATTTGATTGAAAATAGGGGATAAATCATATGTGATTATAAATACAACTTGAATATGATATACCAATCAATGCAAAGCAAGTTGTGAAACTTTAACACAAATTCACATATGATTTGTAAAGATGTTGAATCCACAACATAAGATATATTTTGAAAGAGATTTTCTTATGATGAAAAACAACACCCAAAGATTCAACCAAGTATATGAATCATGTTACATATAATTTCAAAGATTATTTCATTAACATGATCTACTTAGATTTCCCAAATAAAGTACTACTTGGATTGAATCAATGGTGATGCATTCAAAACAATAGATCAATTCAAAATATAAAACATGCTAAGGATACAACACATCATAGGTTAACATGCTACTAAAGATTTATCAAAGATAAAACAAAACATGAAAACATATGATTTGTAAAGAAGTTGAATCCAAAACATAAGATAGTTTTGAAAGTGATTTTCTTATGATGGAAAACAACAACTAAAGATTCAACCAAGTATATGGATCATGTTACATATAATTTCAAAGATTTTTCCATTAACATGATCTACTTAGATTTACCAAAGATAAAGTACTACTTGGATTGAATCAATGGTGATGTATCCAAAACAATAAATCAATTCAAAACATAAAACATGTTAAGGATACAACACAACATAGTTTATCATGCTACAAATGATTTACCAAAAATAAAACAAAGTATGAAAACATATGATTAAGGAAAGTAGAGCCTACTTGGTGATTTAACTTCATTAATCCAAGCTTTAGCTTTCCTAATGATCCCCTTCATCCCTTAGTTCATTTCCCTTGAATATGCCTCAAAACCCCTCAAAGAGGGCCTTAAAATTCCCTACTTTTGGCAAAGGAAAGAACTCATATTTATAGCAAAAAGTGCCAAACGGCTAGTCCCCGGTCGACCTGGAAACAGGTCTCGGTCGACCGGGAACACACAACGGTCAGAAATATGACCGTTGGAGCCCAGGGCAAATTCTGCCTGCAGTGTTCCCAGTCGACCGGGACCCCTGGGCCGGTCGACCGGCCACACTGCTGGGACCAAAAATTCCAACTTTTGCATATTTCAAAGTTTTTCTTTGTGGAACTTTTTGGGTCACTAAACCAAGCTTGAATACATGTTTTAAATCATTCTAAGATGTTTAAAAACATGAAACACACAAAGCCTAAAATGATTCAAAACTTTAAAACCAAAGGCTAGCTTGATTTCTAAAACTCTTTTCAAAACAAATGCATCCATGTTTTAAAAGCAAATCATGCATAAATCAATATTTTTACAACTCTTAAAAACAATGCATGTTTAAAACAAGATTTCAAGAATTCTTAAATCAATGCATATGCGTGTAAATCAAATGATGCTAGAATGAAAATGCATCCATCAAATTGCAATCTACAACATCCCTAACAATTAGGAGGGTTTATGAGCACTGATAGCTTTAAAGCTTCATGATGGGAGGAGTTACAAGTTTTTATTCCTTGATTTTGTAACTCCTTTTTCCTTGAATCTGATTGGCTGATGGAGAATGATGGGCTTTTAATCGCCTTTAATCTCCATGATGAGAGGAGTTTCAGAGCTTTAATACCATGATGGCTTTGACTTGTAACTCCCATTTCCTTGCTTTTGATTGGGCCGTCCAAAATAATGAGTTAATGACAGCATTTAGTTGGGTCAATTAACAACATTAGGTGGTCGCTGGGGATTTGAAGAGTCGCGGGCCGTGCCACGTCTTTTGGAATTCTTCTTGCAATGATGATTCCATGCTTTTGACGGCGGATCCGTGATGTTGAAGAAGATCAGTGTTTCCGAGCATAAAAAATCAGATTTTCAGAAAATCACAGGGGATGGAACTCCCGAAACGCGAAGAGGATAAGAAAATGGCCCTTCGGCGGAAATCCGGCGACCCGGACTTCCAGGGTCGCCGGCAACCATGGGGGGATTTTTTCCCTTTGGTCGCCGTTTCGCCGGCCGTTTTTCGAGCTTTTAGTTTCATTTTTTCTCTTGTATTTTTCTTGACAATTTTCCTCATTTCTTGACTTGATTCTCCTGAAGAAAACCTGACGAGAAACCGTGCAAATTGGAGCAGAAAGTTTCCTATTTTTTAGAAAAACCGAAGACTTTGTGGTTGATTTTCCTTCAAGAGTCGAAACTAGGTCAAACGCTGTCGGAATGACTTGAAATTTGGGGTGAAGCCTCCTAAGCAGTAAATAGGACCAACCATGGGCTTTGGTTTGAGTTTTAAGCCGTTTGGGGTCCCGTCGCTGCTAGGCTTGATCCCGCTGCGAGGAAGATGTCGCGTTTGATGTGCAGTCAACCGATGTCCGATTGACCTAAAATTTGACAAGGAGCCTATTGGATTCATTTTGAGATGATCCATTTGCTCCGATTTGGATGTAATGGTCCCGGGGTGCTCCGCCGCCAATAACCTTGATTTTCTTTCGGAGCGTCAAAGTCGGGTCAAACATTGTTGGAATGACCTGAAATTTGACGTGTAGCCCTTTTGAAGCATGTTGAAGCCGCCCATGTGCTCAGTTTGATGAGTAATAGTCCCGGTGGTTCTCGCCGCCGAGGGGCTTGATTTTCCTTCGAAGCATCAAAGTCGGGTCAAACGTTATCGGAATGGCCTGAAATTTGATGTGGAGCCTTTTGGAGGTATTTTGAGACCATCCGTAGGCTCAGATCGAAGTTTTGATGTCTTCGATTCCGTCGCCGCCAGGAGCGCCTGTTTGGCTGCCGGAGGAGTGAAGTTAGGCCAAATGATGTTGGAATGGCCTGAAACTTCATGTGAACCTCTCTTTTGGCTGTCTTGGAGGATCTTACCGTTTTTGTTTGATTTTGACAAGATCTGATGCTTGAAGCAGCATTGCCTGTTTGTAGTAGGAAGTGGCTTTATGTAACTTCTTGATATTGAAGAGGCAAAGTGACATTTTTGGTGTCGACAAGAATATCCTACAAACGTGCATACTTCTGACTTCGTTTCCAATTTATCTATCTTAACCTTTAGCACGTGTGCCGGACAACCCGAAATATGTAAATGTTGTAGACTAGGCTTTCGCCCGGACCACAACTCCCGAGGTGTTAGACCCCGACCCAGACTAACTCGATTAACATGCGATTAGTGTGTGTTTAGCCTTAAGTGGGTTTAGTTACCATTGGGTTAGAAATAATTAGTTTTAGTCCTGGACATAGCTTTGGGAATTTTGAGAACGTTAGTGTTAGTCAGACATGCTCAGGAAGGCCTGAGTGTACATGTAAGCTTGGGAGGATTGTGTTGGTTTTCCATTTTTAATTGTGATTTTGATTTCATTTGAATGGTTTTATTATTCGTTACAACTTTCGTTTTCAGCCCGTCCGTGTTTGAAGCCCAATACCCAAGCTTTGGCCCAAAAAGGGTAAAATTGTCTTTTATACCCAAATCTGGGCACAAACTTCGAAATCTCAAAACCATGTCAAAAATATACATTTTGGAAACTAGATTTTTCGAGGATCATTTTATCCTTCTTTGTCGAGTTCGTCTGAGGCCCTTAAGATCATGTTTTCATCGATGTAAGAATTAGACTTTTGGGCCCATTGCAAGTGCTTAAGTCAACTCCTTCTTTTTCCCTCCTTTCATTCTCAATCCCTAACCCTAGAGAATCAAGCTCTAAAGAGAAAACCCTTTTCCCTTTTCACTTCTTCCTTTTGAATGCACAAGCTAGAGTTCTCCAAATGGGATTCCAAGACCATCATCTCCAGCTTCCTATTGATGTTCTTTTCTTGAAAGTTAAAGTTGAGCAAGGTCTCCATTGTCTTCACCTTTTCTTGTTTGGGCATTTCTAGGTAAGAGCTTCAACCCATCTCTTCAATGGAGTCTTTTTAGCTCCTAAAGATCTTGTTTTCATATATGCAAACCCTTTTGTGAAAATGGGTTCTTTGTTTTTCATTTTTGTTGGAGTTTTGAATGGATTTCCATGGGATTCTTGTAGTGTTGGCTTAACTCTTGAGTAGGAGTGCTTGAAGAGGATTGTTTAGCATTTGGACAAAGGGAAGTAATCTTTATAGGTTCAATGTTACATATGTATTTTGGATTTCCATGTTGTTCTAGAAATTTTGCATATAAAATTGTTTATAAGCTCTATTATCATGTTTTCTTTGGATTATATGTTTGAAATTGTGAAAAATGAACTCTTGGTGAGCATGGAGGCTCAAGGGATTTTTTGTGGTTTAAGGATGTGAAGAAGGGAGGAAATGTGTTAGAAAACATACAAGATAAGAGAAATTTCCGCACTCAGCAAGCACAGGCAGCAGCCTGATCGCTTGAGAGACCCTTGGGTCCGCTCGAGCGATCAGGCCACTGCCTGGTCCGGGCGCAGGCAAAAGCCTGTTCACTCGAGCGACCCTTGGGTCTGCTAGAGCGAACTGTCCACTATCTGACCTTAAGTGAGACAGAGAGTTGTCCGCTCAAGCGATCCTCGTGGTCCGCTCGAGCGAAGTGTCAATTCCACTCGAGCGAACCTGCCAGATTCAGGAAGATGAGTTTTATTTCCATTTGTGTATTTTCTTGAGGATTGAAAACTAGACTATGTTAAGGGTTTTGGCTTGACATTGTGTAAATGGAACTTCGAAATGTGATCCAACTTTGGGGACACCAATTCATGTATATTTCCGACATTTAGGGTCCTAATTATACAAAGGTAAAAAATTAGCCTTAACACATGTTTGATAGATTTTGTGTTTGAACTTCAGTTTTGGTACAGTAAGTACATCGTGTACTCATTTTGAATTTCAAGTATAAGCTCGTTTGAAGATTGATTTTAAGTATTAAAAAGGGGATCACTTCTTAAGTCCGTATGCATATATTTATGCCTTTTGCAAGTCGTGCCTTGTTTTGTTTTGATAAGTGATTTTCCCCCTTTTTATCTCGACGTGTTTAGACTGTATTTCACGTGTTTTATGCATTCATGAATTCAAGTGAACACCATTGGGCTTGGACTGCCCCTTCAGTCTGATCCACTATCCGGGGGTCCTTAAACATGTGGACTATCAGCAGATTGGTCGTGTATTTATTACACATCGTGCGTGTCCGGTTCCGCGACCGGAATCCCCTTATATGTGGGAATCGTGTCTTGTTTATATTATGTATATTGTGTTTGTCATGCGTGCTCACTCTTATCATCATGCATGGTGGAGAAAGGATGGGCTCAATGTAGTTTCTACTATTCATGATACTATATGTATTCACACTAGTTTGTTTTAGTGTCTTAGTTTTGTTATGCATTCTTGAAAATGTACCTCAGTTAAGTGAGTATTTCAAATTAGTGATTTATTTATATTGACCTTTTAAAACATCTATTGTTCATACTTTTACCTAAATTGATTACCTGCCAAACCGTCGTGTTTGACCCTTGTATGTCGGTGCCCAGGTGCCTTTGAGGAGGAGCGTCCGGAGGAGGCTCTTGAGCCACCCCCAGTCAGAGAGTGGCAACCCGACGATGTCAACTAGACGTCGGGCGGGTTCTTGAGTTGCGCTTCATTTTGTCTTGGGTTCTCTTTGTCATTTTGAGAATTGTATTGGCCTTTGTTGGCCTCTTATGGGTTGTAACCAAACTTAACTTACTTTTGTGTTAACCTTCAAAAACTTGAATTTATGATGGGATTGCCATGTTAACTCCTTACTTGTGATACTATGTCTTGATATTATTATTCTTGCATTTGGAAATTCTATTCGTACTTTTCATGATGTGATTTGCTACACGCTTTCGCAAACTTGATCGTGTGGGCTAGATTTCACGTGTCTCGGGAATCCTCACCGCGGGAACCTGTGGGAAAACACCGTCGCGGGGCCGGGGTTAGTTCTGGGGTAGTGACACAAGGAGTCTTAGGTACAGACTTAGATGGTACGTGATTTAGTATGTACATCACAGTATCCAAGGTGTATCTCCAAAATGATATAGGTAATCCTGAGAAACTCAGCATAGACCTGATCATATCTAAAAGAGTTTGGTTCCTTCTTTCCGCTACTCCATTCTGTTGAGGCATACCAGGAGCAAACAACTGGGATAGAATTCCATTATGTGATAAGTATCCCATAAAATCAGCAGAGAGATATTCCCCTCCTCGATCTGATCGAAGAGTCTTGATATTCTTACCTAATTTCTTTTCCGCTTCCGCTCGAAACTCTTTGAACTTTTCAAAAGCCTCAGATTTACGGTGCATAAGGTATATGTATCCATATCTTGAGTAATCATCTATGAAAGTGATGAAGTACTCATATCCTCCTTTGGTCCTGACATTAATGGGTCCACACACGTCAGTATGCACTAATTTCAATCAATCTTTGGCCTTATTGCCCTTAGATGAAAAGGGTCGTTTAGTCATTTTGTCTTCCAGACAAGACTCGCAGACAGGCATTGGTTCTACCACCAATGAAGGCAAGATACCATCTTTCACTAGCTTGCCAATCCTATTTAGGTTTATATGACCTTTCTTCAAGTGCCAAAGTTTTGTTGGATTAGATGAAAGTAACTTCCTCTTTAATGATGGTTTATTAATTGTATTAGTATCGTGTATCTCATACATCTCAACATGTGTTCCTGTAATGATGTACCTTCAGCCATCTTGGTGCTTATAAGCACCCTCATAGCTGCCTGCCCTGTTCCGCAAACATCTCCTTTAAGTTTGATATAATATCATATGTAGTCTTATAGGATTGATGTTGGTGTTGCAAAACACTAGACATGGATGCCTGAATGTAACATCTGGCCATCTCATCGTCTTTGGCCCATTTGGTGTAAAGTTCCTTCTCTTCCTGTTATGCATCTGGCCCTGGCTCATCAAGGGGGGTTTTGGTAAGGACATATTTATATCCTGAAGTAGTCAGGACAATATTCAGGTTTCGTTTCCAGTCTGCTAGTTGGATCCCACCAACTTATTCTGGTTTAGGATGGTCGCAAGTGGATTGAAAGTATTCGAATTTATGCTTGAAATACTATAGCACATAACCATACATTCAATTAATGAATATAAATGACATTAGGGTTTATTATTCTACCAAATTTATGTGGGAATCCTCATAACCACTAAATTCATAATACATCGGAATCCCAATCCCCGGGGTATGCCTCCTTGGGGAGTGCTAATACCACTTAGATTGGTGCGGATCAAAGTTGGTCAAAATTAGGATTAAGACTAACTATCCATTATCCCCATCATTCATTATTATAGAGGTATCTCATACCAAATAATGTATGACTCTCGATCTAAAATACATGAGGCAAATCTATGGCGATACTACATCATTATTTTAGTTAAGTGTGACCAGGGTTTAAAATAACGGCCATTACCGTTACATAACGGCCATTATGTAACGGTAACGGCCGATACCGTGCCGTTATATTGAACATAACAGTTGATATGCATAACGGGGGAGAATATCGTGTAAATAACGGTCGTTACGGGCCGTTATTTTTAATATAACGGTTGTTATATTCAAAATAACGGCCGTTATATCGGCTGACAGAATTTTTTTTTTTAAATCGTGTGTTGTCTTCTTCTTTCACTTCTTTCTCTTCCCTAAGGGCTTCCTAAAGGTTCCTAAAGGGCTGCTACAACTTCTAAGGCATGGAGGAGGCCTACAAGCTTAGATCTAAGCTACTTTTTGGTGGATTTGTATGTGGGAAAAGCTAATCAAACTCAAGGAACCTCTTTGGTAAGCTTATTTTTTTATTTTTTGGAGTTATTTTCAAGATTCAGCATCAAAATAACTTAGAGGTGGTAGAGATGTGTTAGATCTATACTTTTGGAGCAAAAAAATTCAAGTTTTAACACTTTTTGTAATATTTTTCATTTTTTCATTATTTAAATCCTAATTATTTTAGGTTTTTTTTTTAAGATTGTATAATACACTAATTCATGAACCAAAGGCGTTATATTGAGTTAAATATGATGTTACTCACTAATTTTTCCCTAGATCTAGTGTTTTAAGTTGTAGATCTAGATTTTCTTATTTTCAAGATTTGGGGCTTTTCTTGATATCATTTATATTTTTTCAAATTAGTGTTCAAATACATTTATAATATGTTAGTTTAAAATAGATCTACACTTTTGGAACAAAAAAGTGTGATTTTTAGCACTTTTTTTAATATTTTTCATTTTTTCATTATTTAAATCCGAATTATTTTAGGGATTTTTTTTTTAAGATTGTGTAATACACTAATTCATGAACCAAAGGCTTTATATTGAGTAAGATATGATGTTACTCACTAATTTTTCCCTAGATCTAGTGTTTTAAGGTGTAGATCTAGATTTTTTTATTTTCAAAATTTGGGGCTTTTCTTGATATCATTTACATTTTTTCAAATTAGTGTTCAAATGCATTTATAATATGTTAGTTTAAAATAGATCTACACTTTTGGAACAAAAAAGTGTGATTTTTAGCACTTTTTGTAATATTTTTCATTTTTTCATTATTTAAATCCGAATTATTTTAGGGTTTTTTTTTAAAAGATTGTGTAATACACTAATTCTTGAACCAAAGGCTTTATATTGAGTTAGATATGATGTTACTCACTAATTTTTCCCTAGATCTAGTGTTTTAAGGTGTAGATCTAGATTTGTTTTTATTTTCAAAATTTGGGGCTTTTCTTGATATCATTTACATTTTTTCAAATTAGTGTTCAAATGCATTTATAATATGTTAGTTTAAAATAGATCTACACTTTTGGAACAAAAAAGTGATTTTTAGCACTTTTTGTAATATTTTTCATTTTTTCATTATTTAAATCCGAGTTATTTTAGGGTTTTTTTTTTTTTTAAGATTGTGTAATACACTAATTCATGAACCAAAGGCTTTATATTGAGTTAGAGATGACGTTACTCACTAATTTTTCCCTAGATCTAGTGTTTTAAGGTGTAGATCTAGATTTTTTTATTTTCAAAGATTGTGTAATACACTAATTCATGGATGTAAAACATTTTATTTTAAGCTTCTATGTTTCAAATTCTAAACTACTTTTTTTATGGATTATGTGTTTACTGTTATTCTTTGGTAGAAACAATGGTACGTGAAGTTGACCCGGCGTGGCAACATGGTGTTGATGTGGATGGAAAAAAGAGTAGAATTAAATGCAATTATTGTGGTAAGGTGGTAACTGGGGGAATCACCAGATTGAAGGAACACTTGGCACATAAATCGGGAAATGTGGCAAAGTGTACCAAGGTATCCCCAGAGTTAAAGAATGAAATGCAAGCATTCTTAAATGCAGGGAAGCAAAAAAAAGTAGTGGCTGAGAAAAGGAGAGAGGTAGAGTATGAAGCATGTAGAGAAGAGGTGTATGGGACTAGGGAGGTGCTTGACTCAGATGATGATAATGATGGGGAATCAGATGTTGGGAGAGCAAGGAGAGAGAGCATGAGATCATATAATGAGGAAGAAGAGAGGAGAAGAATGATCTATGAGTCTGCTTCTAGAGGGGGCCAATATGAAGAGGGGGGGGGGGGGGTGGCTCTGGCTCAGTTAGTGGTGGTGGTGGGATGCTGCGTCGATGTTTAGTCAAAAACAGACTCGCCGACCACCGGATTGGTTGGAGTCTGGTGAATCACCCACACAACAGGCTCGTAGACCAGAAGTTGTGGGTCCAATTGACCCTGCTGCATATAGGTCTCCATCTGCAAAGCAACCTTCTATAGCCAAAGCCTTAAGCGGGAAGATGGGTTATGCAAGAAACAGGTTGGTTAGGGCAGTTGGGAAATTCTTCTTTGATGGAGCCATTGCACCAAATAAGGCAACTTCACCCTATTTGAAGACCATGTTGGATGCTGCTGCAGAACATGGTCCGGGTATAAAACCACCCACACCATATGAGATTGGCCACTATTGTGTTGAAGAGGAATATAAGGAGACGGTGGATTGGGTGAATACCTTTAAGAGGATCTGGAGAGAGAGGGTTGCACACTCATGTGTGATGGGTGGACTACCATCACCAGACGGTCCCTATTAAATTTTTTAGTATATTCATCTTTAAGGATTGTTTTTATTAGATCAGTTGATGCAACTGAGTACGTCAAAGATGCGACATACTTGAATAAAGGTCCTTCGGTTGGCCATTTGTTGGTGAGACCTTAAAGGTCTTAGTGCCTTTGATAAAGGTCCTTCGGTTGGCCGATGGAGATGACAAACCTATAATGGGCTTCTTGTACGAGGCCGTATATCGAGCTAAGTTAGCCATACAAGCAAATTGCAAATACTACAAGGCTTATTAGAAGATCATCGACAATCGTTGGGAAAAACAACTCCATCATGACTTGCACGGTGCAGGTTATTTTTTCAACCCACAGTATCGATACTATGAAAATGAAGACAGAAGCTTAACAGATGAGATACGTGTAGGTCTAATAAATGTTATTGAAAAACTTGCAGCGAATGAGGATGATGCATGTGAGGCTATTAACCAAGTAACTGTAATGGACTAATGGGATATTTTTATTATTAATTTTTTTTGAAAGAGCATAAAGAGTTATTTCATCCTTATTTTATTTTCAATGAATCACCAAATTGATATATACAATGAAGCCTTTGGTAGTTTTGGGACACCGACCGGCAGACGAGCTATCATGAAGTCATTTCCAGGTAAAGATCATGGTAATTTCATTCATTCTACGTCAGTTTAAAAGTTGAGTCATGTTACTCATGTATGATTTAATTAATAAATATACTTCCATTTTACTTTCAGCTGAGTGGTGGTTAAACTACAGAGAAAGTGCTCCAATACTAAGGAAAATAGCAATGAAAGTCCTTAGCCAAACAACTACATCATCAAATTGTGAGAGGAATTGGAGCACCTTTTCATTCATTCACACTAAAGTGAGAAATCGGCTGACGATGCAAAAGTTGAACAAATTGGTGTATATACATTACAACATTAAGCTCCGCAACAGACAAAGAAGAAAGAGAGAGTTTGAGGACCAAATAGATTACTTCTGCCCAATCAATCTGAACTATATTTTTTTTAGAGAATGATGATGTGTTGGCACAATGGATAGAAGAGGTAGAAGAGCCAGTGCTAGAACATGATGAACAGATTGGTGAATGGTCCAGGATTTGACTGGGGAAAGGCCAGAGCCAATAAGAGCTGTCGAGCGCCTACACGAGATAAATCTTACCCATCAACGAAGGAGTGGGGTCGACCCTCAGGAGATGCGAGATGAGGTTGATGATGATGAGGACACTAGCCTTAGCAGTACTAGCTCATCTTCAGATGTGCCGCATGATTCTGATGGGGATGGCGGTGGTGATGGTGGTGGAGACGGTGGTGAGGTACCACCCCATATGATGGAAACAGTAGAACATTTTCCTTCTTCAGGTAACATAGACCCGACCCGTGGGTACCGAAGAATTGTCCCACCAACCGAATCACAACATGTTGGTGCTAGTGGTAGTGGATATGGCGGGGGATAGGGTACTAGTGGAGGTGATGTTGGCCACCAACAAGTCATGTATGGTGATTACTATGTATTACATCCAAATCAGCAACTTGAAATTTCCCATGAATTTTATCAGCAGTACTGTCGCGACCCCGGAACGGAACCCCGGGCCCGCGACGTTGTTGAATACATTGGAGATATACTTTCCCACAGGTTCCCGCGGTGAGGATTCCCAAAGACACGCGGAATCTGACTCACACGATCAAGTTTACGGAAGCGTGTAGCAAATCACATCGAGATAAGCACCAATAAAATCTTTAAGTGCTATAGCAATAATAACAAGACATAGTATCAAAAGAAAGAAGCTAACATGGCATTCCCAACATAATTCAAGTTATGTGACCACACAAAGTAAGTTAAGTTTTTGTTACAACCCATAAGAGGCCAATACACTTCTCAAAATAATAAAGGAAACCCCAAGACAAAATGACGAACTCAAGAAACCCGCCCGACGTCTAAATGACATCGTCGGGCTGCCACTCTCTCACTAGGGGTGACTCTGAAAGGTCCGGGGATCCGAACCCTAGAGGGGGGGGGTGAATAGGGTGTGCTACAAATATGACCAATTTAGATCAATTTTAATTTCTTAACATAAACTAGTCACATGTGATGATAAACAATCAAAATGTGGAAGCTAATATAAACAATCACCACAAAAGCAAGCACCACAACACAAAGGTTTATAGTGGTTCAGCCTCAATGCCTACGTCCACTACCGGCTTGTGATCCAATCACCCCACCGGATTTCCACTATTTATGCTTTTTACTAGGCTAAGCAATAACCCTTACAATGTTGTTTTTCTAGGCTAAACAACAACCTCTCAATGTGATTTTCTAGGCTAAGCAATAACCTTTACAAGATGCTTTTCTAGGCTAAGCAATAACCTTTACACAATGCTTTTCTTAGGCTAAGCAATAACCTTTACAAATAAAGATTTCTCTAAGAAGGTGTCTTCACAAAAGAACACTCTAAGAGATACAATTAAAGCTCAATGTATTTGCCTCTAAAATAGGCGGATATGAAAGTGAATAACAAACTCACACAAACACTAAATGAATGTAAAGATGTATGCTCATGATGTGTGTGTGTGATAACTTCAATCAAGTTTAAAAAGAAAGCTCAATTAATATATTGCTTAAAGCAATTCAAAGTTTAAAGCTCCTAAAAGATTTGATGAAGTTTAATGCAAATCACATGTATGAATATCAACTTGTTAATGATATGAAAATCAAAGATTCACAAGTTGTATGAAAATGAATAACTTAGAACATGTGATGCATATGCAATGTTGTTTTCAAAACCAAATTAATTTTACTAATGTTTAAATGAATGAAAACAACAAGTAATGTTTCAACCAAGAAAATGAATCATGCTATATAAAAGAAATCAAAGATTTAAGCTAAGCATGATTAAGGAAGATTTAAAAACAACTTGGATGAAAACAAAGTGAAGAATCCAATCTTAATTAGATCAAAGATTAAGAGAAGAATGGATTCATCACATCATAGTTATCATGCTATAAATCATTTACCAATAATTTAAACAAAGCATATAACCTATGATTAAGAGAGGTAGAGCTTACTTAGAGATTTAACTTCATTAATCCAAGCTTTAGCTCTCCAAATGACTCTTTAGTCTCTCTTAGTTCATCCCCTTTTCTTTGTCTCAAAGCTCCTCAAAAGAGTCTTCAAAATCTCTAGCTTTTGAAAAGGAAAGAACTTCATTTTATACTCAAAAAGTTGAGTTCTGCGAGTGCCCGGTCGACCAGCTATAAACGGTAAAAAAAGTGACCGTTGGAAGAGCAACGGCTCTTTGCCCTAGCCGACCTGCACAGTGTGGCCGGTCGACCGACCACATGGCAGATTGACCCCCTGGGACCAAAATCCCTAACTTTTGCATATTTGAAGGTTTTTCTTGGAGGGGATTTTTGGGCCATTAAATCAAGCTTGGAAAACAAGTTTTAAATCAAACTAAATGGTTTAAAAACATGAAACACAAAAAGCCTAAAATGATTTGAAACTTTAAAACCAAAGGCTTGTTTGATTTGATAAAACTCTTTTCTAAAAAAAATTGCATCCAAGTATAAAAACAAAACATGCATAAAACATGATTTCTAAAATACTTAAAACCAATGCATGTGAAAATCAAGATTTCAAGATTTTCTAAATCAATGCAAGTGTGTGTAAATCAAATGATGCTAATATGAAAATGCATCCATCAAATTGCAAATACAAAATCCCTAACAATCTCCCCCTTTGCAATTTGATGGCAACTTACTCATCATTGAAATAACACACCAAGTCTTCAGCTCCCCCTAAGCTGGACAAGTCTTGAAATCTTCTTGGATGCTCCTCTTAGCTTGGGCTCTTGGGCTCTTTTCTTCAATCTTCTTGATGCTTGGAGCTTGATCATTCTTCAAGCTTTCTCTTCTTCTTTCTTTCTTTAGCCAAGCATCTTCTTTACCTCCCAAGCTTTCTTTCTTCTATTTGCTCTCCCCCTTTGACCATGCCTCTCTCTCCCTTTGGCAAGATATGCATTCTCTGCCCTTGTAGAAGATCATACACAACTCTCCCCTTAGGAAGCTTGGACATTCTCTTCACCCTCTTGAGAACTTGAATGCTCTCTCCCCCTTTGACATTAAATTGCAAAGGTACCTACACACATGAAATAAGGAAAACACCTTTTAGTAGCACCTGTTAACAAAAGAAATCGAAAATGAAATACATAACAGGCTATCATGTATGGAAGTAATCTCTTGTTAAGAATTTTGTAGATTGCAATTTGATGGATGCATTATCATTCAAGCATCATTTGATTTACACACTTGCATTGTTTTAGATAAACTTGAAATCTTGATTTATTCATGCATTGCTTTTAAGATTTGTAAAAGTACTGTTTTATGCATGTTTGCTTTTAAAACTTGGATGCATTTGTTTTTGGAAAAAGTTTTAGAAATCAAGCTAGCCTTTGTTTTAAAAGTTTTGAATCTTTTTAGGCTTTTTATGTCATGTTTTAAAAACCATTAGAATCTTTAAAACATGTTTTCCAAGCTTGATTTAGTGGCCAAAAGGTCCCCCAAAGAAATACCGTTAAAATGTGAAAAGTTGAATTTTGTCAAAAAAAGGGGGTGTCTCGGCAGTGTCGCCGGTCGACCGGGAACACTGCAGCAGAAATTTGCCTGGCGCCCCAACGGTCAGAAATCTGACCGTTGTGTGTTCCCGGTCGACCGAGGCCTGTTTCCTGGTCGACCGAGGACTAGCCGTTGGCAAGTTTTTGCTATAAATATGAGTTCTTTCCTTTGCCAAAAGTTGGGAATTTTAAGCCCCTCCTTGAGAGGTATTGAGGCATATCAAAAGGGAAAAGAACCAAGGGATGAAGGGGATGATTAGGAAAGCTAAAGCTTGGATTAATGAAGTTAAACCACCAAGTAGGCTCTTCCTTCCTTAATCATATGTTTTCATGCTTTTGTTTTATTTTTGGTAAATCATTTCTAGCATGTTAAACTATGTTTGTGTTGTGTCCTTAACATATTTTATGTTTTGAGTTGATTTATTATTTTGGATACAACACCATATGATTCAATCCAAGTAGTACTTAACTTTGGTAAATCTAAGTAGATCATGTTAATGGAAAAACCTTTGGAATTATATGTAACATGATCCATATACTTGGTTGAATCTTTGGTTGTTGTTTTCCATCATAAGAAAATCACTTTCAAAACTATCTTATGTTTTGGATTCAACTTCTTTACAAATCATATGTTTTCATGTTTTGTTTTATCATTGGTAAATCTTTGTAACATGTTAATCTATGATTTGTTGTATCCTTAGCATGTTCTATATTTTGAATAGATCTATTGTTTTGGATACATCACCATTGATTCATCAAAGTAGTACTTTATCTTTGGTAAATCTAAGTAGATCATGTTAATGAAATATGTAACATGATTCATATACTTTGATTGAATCTTTGGTTGTTGTTTTTCCATCATAAGAAAATCTCTTTCAAATGTATCTTATGTTTTGGATTCAACATCTTTACAAATCATATGTGTATTATTGTTTTAAAGTTTCACAACTTGCCTTACTTTGATAGGTATATCACTTTCAAGTTGTATTTATAATTACATATGATTTGTCCCCTCCTTTCAATCAAATCTATTTTTATGTTTTGAGCTTCATGTTGATCTGATTGACATCCCTATGCATCACATGTTTAGAGCTAATCCATTTCATACAACTTGTGTATCTTTGACATCATTAACAAGTTGTTACTTTTAACATGTGATTGCATTCTTCCTCAATCATAAATGTTTTTGAGCTAAAACTTTCAAAAGCCTTAGGCATACATTTATGAGCTTTCATTTTCAAAATGATTGAGGACCACACACACACACTTCATGTACTTTCATCTTTGCATTCATAGTGTGAGTGTGTATTAGTTTTTCACTTCCATATCCGCCTATTTAAGAGGCATTGTAATGAGCTTAATTGAATCTCCATCAAGTGTATGATAGACACTAAATTAGAGAGATAACCAACCTTGTGGTTGAAGAGGTTATTGCTTAGCCTATAAAAGCATAGTGTATAGGTTGATGTTAAGCCTTGAAAAACATCAATGTAAAGGTTATTGCTTAGCCTTGGAAAGCATATTGTAAAGGTTATTGCTTAGCCTATTGAAAAGCATAAATAGTGGAAATCCGGTGGGGTGTTGGTTCACAAGCCGGTAGTGGATGTAGGCATTGAGGCCGAACCACTATAAATACTTGTGTGATGGTGCTTGCTTTGTGGTGATTGTTTTCTTTAAGCTTCCGCATTTTGTTTGATAATCATCACTTGTGACTAGTTTGTTTTAAAGAAGTTAAAATTGTTAAAATTGGTCATAAAAGAAGCTCACCCTATTCACCCCCCTCTAGGGTTCGGATCCCCAAGGACTTACAAGTGGTATCAGAGCGGGTTACTCCATTTTAGGGCTTAACAACCCGGAGTTGATCCTTGCTAGATTTGAACCCTAGTGTTGTGTTTTATTGCATATCTTTTTAAAGATTTCCACTATGATTGAAATTGAAATTTTCCCTAGCCTCTTTGCACCACTCTAAGACTTTTCCAAGTTATATCTTCAAGAGTTGGTGAGTCCTCAAAGTGATCTCTCAAGGACATCCTTTTCAAGACCTTAGGTGAATCTTCATTGGTACTCATTTAGAGTAACCTTTAGGCCTTGATACCCCTAGACCAACCTACTCTTTTTAGTTATATCTATTTGTTGGTCTTTGTACATTTGCATTTTGTTCTTTATAGTCACATCTTTTAAAATGCAATGTTTCTTTGTGATCATTTGACTTTGTCTTCATGAACCCTTAAGTTATATCTCATGGTTTTCAAAATCCTTTGATTGCAATACTTTCATGATGGATTTGCATTTTGATCATATAGTTATATCTCTTGTAGTGCATATCTATTCATGATCAATTGATTGTGATTACAAATGCTTTCATAGCTAGTTTTTTCATGATCAATTGATGTTGGAAAATCATTTGATGAATGTCATAGTTAGATCCTTTTTGCATATCAAATGATTTGAAGCTATTTAAGTTTTCCATTGTTTTTCAAAGTTATATCTCTTGGTATGGAAACTTTGTGAGTGTCTATTGTTTTACAATTTGAAAATTTACAATAGTACACTTCTTGTTTTTCAAATTCACTTGCTCTTAATTCTAAATGATTCTTTATTGGAATTTCATATATTGAAGTGATTTGAGAAACTTTGGAAAATGTTCTATGCTTTATTGGTTGTATTTATAGAAGCATTTTCCTTGAATTTATTTCCTTGTACTTAATTATGATTATATCATTTGGAAGGAAATAATGTTTACAAACAATTTGCATCTTTGCTCTTTTAGTTACATTCTTTATGCAAATTGATTTTGATATCTTACATTGCTTGGTTGGATATGGTTTCATTGATTTGCATGTTTGTGCCTAACTTGGTATATTCTCATTAATGCATTTTGATGATTGTTTATGTGCTTTATAGTAAAATCTTGTATTTGAGCTTTTTAAGCACATATGTGATTTTATGTGCTAAGTTCATTTGGTTTAAATCTCATATCAATTTTCCATTGCATTGTAAGCTTAGTACATTTGCTAAGAGTGGAGATGTTGCATGATAGATTGCTACCTTTAACTTCATACCTTCTTGTGCTTAAATAGTAATATTCCTTTTTGATGATTGGTATGAGTTAGATCTTGAATGTTGATTAATCCTCTCTATGCAAATGTCAAATCGTTCTATGTATGGTTGTGGTATTTATTATATTTGTTGAAACCATACTAGAACTCAAATCCATCCTCTATGCCTTTTAGTCATATTTTTTTGGATGGTTATGATGTTGATTCATGTGTATTCTCTAAATGATGTCATTCTAATACATGTTTCAACTTCATAGTAGTGTTCTTAATCATATGAAACTCTTTGAAACCCATTTCTCATATTTCTATATGTTTTGATGGATATCTTAGATGTTGAATTCATATGATTTTGACACTTTGGAAATTGCATGCATTACCAAGTAATATTCTTTTGCATTGCAATTTACCTTGTTCATCACTATGCTCAATAGTTATATCTTTATTAGTGATGAATATGCATTTGTGATGCTTGATGGAATTTTGTCACATTCTTGCTCTTTATCATGTTATCAAATTCAATTGGATTCAATTGGTATAATGTTTGATTGATTTGATTTCTTGTGAATGTGATAAACCTTGTGTGCATTGGATTGAACTTGATAAGTAATATGATTGTTCCATGTCACACACCATTAGCATCATAATGTTCATGTTGCCACCTCTTTTGCTCATATAGGAATATCTCATGACCACCATGTTTATGTGTTCATAATATTGGTTGGTTATATTTGAGGTTGGCTTCATGTTTGAATCTCATTTCACTCATTCTTGCACATTAATAGTCATATCTATTGATTGAATGAAATGATTTTCAAAACCTTCATAGCATATGTTTTCCATAGTTAGATTATTTGATGCTATGATTTATAAACCTCATTGCTTCATGGATAGCTCTAATTTGGATTTTTTTTTCTAATAGTTATACTTTTAAATCCATTTTAGAGTGATTGATTTAATAGTCATATCCTTAAATCTCAATTGGTATTCTTTGTTTTTCCAATTGGTATCCATGATTGCTTTTCTCTTTAGACCTAGCTCTCTTTTGGTAATTTGATCATATTGTGCTCTATAGTTAAATGAATCTAATCCTTTCCTTGAAGTTGACCCTCAATTGGTTAAACCATCTTCTTCTTGCACCTAATAGTTAAATCTTTGTCAAAAGTTTGACAAAAGGAGAGAATGGATTGAGGGGGAGTGTAAACCTTCATAGGAAGTATTAGTTTTGATCAAATTGACCCTAGGATTGCCTTTGAGCCCTTAGAGATTAATTCCATACATGATAGCCTGTTATGATTATCTTTTTCGATTTCATTTGTTAACAGGTGCTACTAAAGGTATTTTCCTTATTTCATGTGTGTAGGTACCTTTGCAATTTAATGTCAAAGGGGGAGAAAGAATTCAAGTTCTCAAAAGGGTGAAGAGAATGTCCAAGCTTCCTAAGGGGAAAGTTGTGTATGATCTTCTACAAGGGGAGAGAATGCATATCTTGCCAAAGGGAGAGAGAGGCATGGTCAAAGGGGGAGAGCAAATAGAAGAAAGAAAGCTTGGAGTTAAAGAAGATGCTTGGACATAAAGAAAGAAAGATTAAAGAATGATCAAGCACCAAGCATCATGGAGAATGAAGAAAAGAGCCCAAGCTAAGAGAAGCATCCAAGAAGATTTCAAGCCTTGTCCAGCTGAGGGGGAGCTGAAGACTAAGTGTGTTTATTCAGTGGTGAGTGTGTTTGCCATCAAATTGCAAAGGGGGAGATTGTTAGGAATTTTGTAGATTGCAATTTGATGGATGCATTATCATTCAAGCATCATTTGATTTACACACTTGCATTGTTTTAGATAAACTTGAAATCTTGATTTATTCATGCATTGCTTTTAAGATTTGTAAAAGTACTATTTTATGCATGTTTGCTTTTAAAACTTGGATGCATTTGTTTTTGGAAAAAGTTTTAGAAATCAAACTAGCCTTTGTTTTAAAAGTTTTGAATCTTTTTAGGCTTTTTATGTCATGTTTTAAAAACCATTAGAATCTTTAAAACATGTTTTCAAAGCTTGATTTAGTGGCCAAAAGGTCCCCCAAATAAATACCTTTAAAATGTGAAAAGTTGAATTTTGTCAAAAAAAGGGGGTGTCTCGGCAGTGTCGCCGGTCGACCGGCGCAGAGGTCCCGGTCGACCGGGAACACTGCAGCAGAAATTTGCCTGGCGCCCCAACGGTCAGAAATCTGACCGTTGTGTGTTCCCGGTCGACCGAGGCCTGTTTCCTGGTCGACCGAGGACTAGCCGTTGGCAAGTTTTTGCTATAAATATGAGTTCTTTCCTTTGCCAAAAGTTGGGAATTTTAAGCCCCTCCTTGAGAGGTATTGAGGCATATCAAAAGGGAAAAGAACCAAGGGATGAAGGGGATGATTAGGAAAGCTAAAGCTTGGATTAATGAAGTTAAACCACCAAGTAGGCTCTTCCTTCCTTAATCATATGTTTTCATGCTTTTGTTTTATTTTTGGTAAATCATTTCTAGCATGTTAAACTATGTTTGTGTTGTGTCCTTAACATATTTTATGTTTTGAGTTGATTTATTATTTTGGATACAACACCATATGATTCAATCCAAGTAGTACTTAACTTTGGTAAATCTAAGTAGATCATGTTAATGGAAAAACCTTTGGAATTATATGTAACATGATCCATATACTTGGTTGAATCTTTGGTTGTTGTTTTCCATCATAAGAAAATCACTTTCAAAACTATCTTATGTTTTGGATTCAACTTCTTTACAAATCATATGTTTTCATGTTTTGTTTTATCATTGGTAAATCTTTGTAACATGTTAATCTATGATTTGTTGTATCCTTAGCATGTTCTATATTTTGAATAGATCTATTGTTTTGGATACATCACCATTGATTCATCAAAGTAGTACTTTATCTTTGGTAAATCTAAGTAGATCATGCTAATGAAATATGTAACATGATTCATATACTTTGATTGAATCTTTGGTTGTTGTTTTTCCATCATAAGAAAATCTCTTTCAAATGTATCTTATGTTTTGGATTCAACATCTTTACAAATCATATGTGTATTATTGTTTTAAAGTTTCACAACTTGCCTTACTTTGATAGGTATATCACTTTCAAGTTGTATTTATAATTACATATGATTTGTCCCCTCCTTTCAATCAAATCTATTTTTATGTTTTGAGCTTCATGTTGATTTGATTGACATCCCTATGCATCACATGTTTAGAGCTAATCCATTTCATACAACTTGTGTATCTTTGACATCATTAACAAGTTGTTACTTTTAACATGTGATTGCATTCTTCCTCAATCATAAATGTTTTTGAGCTAAAACTTTCAAAAGCCTTAGGCATACATTTATGAGCTTTCATTTTCAAAATGATTGAGGACCACACACACACACTTCATGTACTTTCATCTTTGCATTCATAGTGTGAGTGTGTATTAGTTTTTCACTTCCATATCCGCCTATTTAAGAGGCATTGTAATGAGCTTAATTGAATCTCCATCAAGTGTATGATAGACACTAAATTAGAGAGATAACCAACCTTGTGGTTGAAGAGGTTATTGCTTAGCCTATAAAAGCATAGTGTATAGGTTGATGTTAAGCCTTGAAAAACATCAATGTAAAGGTTATTGCTTAGCCTTGGAAAGCATATTGTAAAGGTTATTGCTTAGCCTATTGAAAAGCATAAATAGTGGAAATCCGGTGGGGTGTTGGTTCACAAGCCGGTAGTGGATGTAGGTGTTAGGAATTTTCTAGATTGCAATTTGATGGATGCATTTCATTCTAGCATCATTTGTTTCACACACTTATGCATTGGTTTTATAAACTTGAAATCTTGTTTCATTCATGCATTGCTTTTAAGATTTGTAAAAGTATTGATTTATGCATGATTTGTTTTTTAATCTTGGATGCATTTGATTTAGAAAAGAGTTTTCAAGAAATCAAGCAAGCCTTTGTTTTAAAAGTTTTGAATCTTTTTAGGCTTTTTATGTCATGTTTTAAAAACCATTAGAATCTTTAAAACATGTTTTCCAAGCTTGATTTAGTGGCCAAAAGGTCCCCCATAGATAAACCTTCAAATATGCAAAAGTTGCAAAGGGAGGCTGTCACGGCAGTGTTGCCGGTCGACCGAGAGGCAGGTCTCGGTCGACCGAGACAACTGGAGGTAATTTCTGCAGTTTTGAACTGAAACCTCCAACGGTCAGAAATCTGACCGTTGTGCCTTCCCGGTCGACCGAGACCTCTTTGTCGGTCGACCGAGGACTAGCCGTTGGCAACTTTTTGCTATAAATATGAGTTCTTTCCCTTGCCAAAAGTTGGGAATTTTTAACCCCTCCTTGAGAGGATTTGAGGCATATCAAAAGGGAAAAGAACCAAGGGATGAAGGGGAAGATTAGGAAAGCTAAAGCTTGGATTAATGAAGTTAAACCACCAAGTAGGCTCTTCCGTTGTTAATCATATGTTTTCATGCTTTTGTTTTATTTTTGGTAAATCATTTCTAGCATGTTAAACTATGTTTGTGTTGTGTCCTTAACATGTGTTATGTTTTGAGTTGATTTATTGTTTTGGATACAACACCATATGATTCAATTCAAGTAGTACTTAACTTTGGTAAATCTAAGTAGATCATGTTAATGTAAAAACCTTTGAAATCATATGTAACATGATCCATATACTTGGTTGAATCTTTGGTTGTTGTTTTCCATCATAAGAAAATCACTTTCAAAACTATCTTATGTTTTGGACTCAACCTCTTTACAAATCATATGTTTTCATGTTTTGTTTTATCATTGGTAAATCTTTGTAACATGTTAATATATGATATGTTGTATCCTTAGCATATTCTATATTTTGAATAGATCTATTGTTTTGGATACATCTCCATTGATTCATCAAAGTAGTACTTTATCTTTGGTAAATCTAAGTAGATCATGTTAATGAAATATGTAACATGATTCATATACTTTGTTGAATCATTGGTTGTTGTTTTTCCATCATAAGAAAATATCTTTCAAATGTATCTTATGTTTTGGATTCAACATCATTACAAATCATATGTGTATTATTGTTTTAATGTTTCACAACTTGCCTTACTTTGATTGGTAAATCTTTTTCAAGTTGTTCTTATAATTACATATGATTTGTCCCCTCTTTTCAATCAAATCTATTTTTATGTTTTGAGCTTCATTGATGATTTGATTGACATCCCTATGCATCACATGTTTAGAGCTAATCCATTTCATACAACTTGTGTAACTTTGATATCATTAACAAGTTGTTACTTTTAACATGTGATTGCATTATATCCTCAATCATAAATGTTTTTGGGCTAAAACTTTCAAAAGCCTTAGGCATACATTTATGAGCTTTCATTTTCAAAATGATTGAGGACCACACACACACACTTCATTTGTTTTCATCTTTGCATTCATAGTGTGAGTGTGTATTTGTATTTCACTTCCATATCCGCCTATTTAAGAGGCAATGTAATGAGCTTAATTGAATCTCCATCAAGTGTATTAAAGACACTAAATTAGAGAGATAACCAACCTTGTGGTTGAAGAGGTTATTGCTTAGCCTATAAAAGCATAGTGGATAGGTTGATGTTAAGCCTTGAAAAACATCATTGTAAGGTTATTGCTTAGCCTTGGAAAGCATATTGTAAAGGTTATTGCTTAGCCTATTGAAAAGCATAAATAGTGGAAATCCGGTGGGGTGTTGGATCACAAGCCGGTAGTGGATGTAGGCATTGAGGCCGAACCACTATAAATACTTGTGTGATGGTGCTTGCTTTGTGGTGATTGTTTTCTTTAAGCTTCCGCATTTTGTTTGATAATCATCACTTGTGACTAGTTTGTTTTTAAGAAGTTAAAATTGTTAAAATTGGTCATAAAAGAAGCTCACCCTATTCACCCCCCCTCTAGGGTTCGGATCCCCATGGACTTACAAGTGGTATCAGAGCGGGTTACTCCTTTTTAGGGCTTAACAACCCGGAGTTGATCCTTGCTAGATTTGAACCCTAGTGTTGTGATTTATTGCATATCTTTTAAAGATTTCCACTTTGATTGAAAATTGATATTTCCCTTGCCTCATTGCACCACTCTAAGTCTTTTCCAAGTTATATCTTCTAGAGTTGGTGAGTCCTCAAAGTGTTCTTTCAAGGACAACCTTTTCAAGGCTTTAGGTGAATTTTCAAAGGTAGACTATTTGAGTAACCTTAGGCCTTGATCCCACTAGACCAACCTATGCTTTTTAGTTATATCTTTTTGTTGGTCTTGTTACATTTGCATTTTGTTTCTTTATAGTCACATCTTTTAAAATGCAATGTTTCTATGTGATCATTTGATTTTGTCTACATGAACTTTTATAGTTATATCTCATGGTTTTCAAAATCCTTTGATTGCAACTTTGGAAAATGTTCTAAGCTTTATTAGTTATATTTATAGAAGCATTTTCCTTGAATTTATTTCCTTGTGCCTATTTATGATTATATCATTTGGAAGGAAATAATTTTTACAAACAATTTGCATCTTTGCTCATTTAGTGACATTCTTTATGCAAATTGATTTTGTTGTCTTACATTGCATGGTTGGATATGGTTTCATTGATTTGCATGTTTGTGCCTATTTTGGTATATAGTTTCTTTAATGCAAATTAATGAGTGTTTATGTGCTTTATAGTAAAATCTTGTATTTGAGCTTTTTATGTGCATATGTGATTTTATGTGCTAAGTTCATTTGGTATAAACCTCATATCTTTTTCCATTGCATTGTAAGCTTAGTACATTTGCTAAGAGTGGAGATGTTACATGATAGATTGATTCTTTTAACTTCATACCTTCTTGTGCTTAAATAGTTATATTCTTTTTAATGATTGGTATGAGTTAGATCTTGAGTGTTGATTGATCCTCTCTATGCAAATGTCTAATGGTTCTTTGTATGGTTGTGTTATTTATTACATTTGTAGAAACCATACAAGAACTCAAATCCATCCTCTATGCCTTTCTAGTCATATCTTTTTGGGATGGTTATGATGTTGATTCATGTATCTTCTCTAAGTGATGTCATACTTATACATGTTTCAACTTCATAGTAGTGTTCTTAATCATATGAAACTCTTTGAAACCCATTTCTCATATTTCTATATGTTTGATGGATATCTTAGATGTTGAATTCATATGATTTTGACACTTTGGAAATTGCATGCATTACCTAGTAATATCTTTTTGCATTGCAATTTCTCTTGTTCATCACTATGCTCAATAGTCATATCTTTAAAAGTGATGAATATGCATTTATGATGCTTGATGGAATTTTGTCACATTCTTGCTCTTTATCATGTTATCAAATTCAATTGGTTTCTATTGGTATAATTTTTGATTGATTTGATTTCTTGTGAATGTGATAAACCTTGTGTGCATTGGATTTGACTTGATAAGTAATATGATTGTTCCATGTCACACACCATTAGCATCATAATGTTCATGTTGCCACCTCCTTTGATCTTATAGGTATATCTCATGACCACCATGTTTATGTGTTCATAATATTGGTTGGTTATTAGTTGAGGTTGGTTTCATGTTTGATTTTCATTTCACTCAATTTGCACTTTAATAAGTCATATTTTTTGATTGAATGAAATGATTTTCAAAACCTTCATAGCATATGCTTTCCATAGTTAGATTATTTGATGCTATGATTAATAAACCCCATTGCTTCATGGATAGCTCTAATTTGGATTTTTCCTAATAGGTATATCTTTAAATCCATTTTAGAGTGATTGATTTGTTAAGTCATATCCTAAATCTCAATTGGTATTCTTTGTTTGTCCAATTGATATCCATGATTGCTTTTCCCATTAGACCTAGCTCTCTTTTGGTAATTTGATCATATTGTGCTCTCTAGTTAAATGAATCTAATCCTTTCTTTGAAGTTGACCCTCACTTGGTTAAACCATCTTCTTCTTGTACCTAATAGTTAAATCTTTGTCAAGAGTTTGACAAAAGGAGAGAATGGATTGAGGGGGAGTGTAAACCTTCATAAGAAGTATTAGTTTTGATCAAATTCACCTTTGGATTGCCTTTGAGCCCTTAGAGACTACTACCTCACATGATAGCCTGTTATGTATTTCATTTTCGATTTCATTTGTTAACAGGTGCTACTAAAGGTATTTTCTTTGTTTCATGTGTGTAGGTACTTTTGCAATTTAATGGCAAAGGGGGAGAAATTATGCAAGTTCTCAAAAGGGTAAAGAGAATGTCCAAGCTTCCTAAGGGGAGTGTTGTGTATGATCTTCTACAAGGGGAGAGAATACATACCTTGCCAAAGGGAGAAAGAGGCATGGTCAAAGGGGGAGAGCAAATAGAAGAAAGAAAGCTTGGAAGCTAAAGAAGATGCTTGGATAAAGAAAGAAAGAAGAAAGAAAGCTTAAAGAATATTTAAGCACCAAGCATCATGAAGAATGAAGATTGAAGCCCAAGAGCCCAAGCTATGAGAAGAAGCATCCAAGAAGATTTCAAGCCTTGTCCAGCTGAGGGGGAGCTGAAGACTAAGTGTGCTTGTTCAGTGGTGAGTGTGTTTGCCATCAAATTGCAAAGGGGGAGATTGTTAGGAATTTTCTAGATTGCAATTTGATGGATGCATTTCATTCTAGCATCATTTGTTTCACACACTTATGCATTGGTTTTATAAACTTGAAATCTTGTTTCATTCATGCATTGCTTTTAAGATTTGTAAAAGTATTGATTTATGCATGATTTGTTTTTTAATCTTAGATGCATTTGATTTAGAAAAGAGTTTTCAAGAAATCAAGCAAGCCTTTGTTTTAAAAGTTTTGAATCTTTTTAGGCTTTTTATGTCATGTTTTAAAAACCATTAGAATCTTTAAAACATGTTTTCCAAGCTTGATTTAGTGGCCAAAAGGTCCCCCATAGATAAACCTTCAAATATGCAAAAGTTGCAAAGGGAGGCTGTCACGGCAGTGTTGCCGGTCGACCGAGAGGCAGGTCTCGGTCGACCGAGACAACTGGAGGTAATTTCTGCAGTTTTGAACTGAAACCTCCAACGGTCAGAAATCTGACCGTTGTGCCTTCCCGGTCGACCGAGACCTCTTTGTCGGTCGACCGAGGACTAGCCGTTGGCAACTTTTTGCTATAAATATGAGTTCTTTCCCTTGCCAAAAGTTGGGAATTTTTAACCCCTCCTTGAGAGGATTTGAGGCATATCAAAAGGGAAAAGAACCAAGGGATGAAGGGGAAGATTAGGAAAGCTAAAGCTTGGATTAATGAAGTTAAACCACCAAGTAGGCTCTTCCGTTGTTAATCATATGTTTTCATGCTTTTGTTTTATTTTTGGTAAATCATTTCTAGCATGTTAAACTATGTTTGTGTTGTGTCCTTAACATGTGTTATGTTTTGAGTTGATTTATTGTTTTGGATACAACACCATATGATTCAATTCAAGTAGTACTTAACTTTGGTAAATCTAAGTAGATCATGTTAATGTAAAAACCTTTGAAATCATATGTAACATGATCCATATACTTGGTTGAATCTTTGGTTGTTGTTTTCCATCATAAGAAAATCACTTTCAAAACTATCTTATGTTTTGGACTCAACCTCTTTACAAATCATATGTTTTCATGTTTTGTTTTATCATTGGTAAATCTTTGTAACATGTTAATATATGATATGTTGTATCCTTAGCATATTCTATATTTTGAATAGATCTATTGTTTTGGATACATCTCCATTGATTCATCAAAGTAGTACTTTATCTTTGGTAAATCTAAGTAGATCATGTTAATGAAATATGTAACATGATTCATATACTTTGTTGAATCATTGGTTGTTGTTTTTCCATCATAAGAAAATCTCTTTCAAATGTATCTTATGTTTTGGATTCAACATCATTACAAATCATATGTGTATTATTGTTTTAATGTTTCACAACTTGCCTTACTTTGATTGGTAAATCTTTTTCAAGTTGTTCTTATAATTACATATGATTTGTCCCCTCTTTTCAATCAAATCTATTTTTATGTTTTGAGCTTCATTGATGATTTGATTGACATCCCTATGCATCACATGTTTAGAGCTAATCCATTTCATACAACTTGTGTAACTTTGATATCATTAACAAGTTGTTACTTTTAACATGTGATTGCATTATATCCTCAATCATAAATGTTTTTGAGCTAAAACTTTCAAAAGCCTTAGGCATACATTTATGAGCTTTCATTTTCAAAATGATTGAGGACCACACACACACACTTCATTTGTTTTCATCTTTGCATTCATAGTGTGAGTGTGTATTTGTATTTCACTTCCATATCCGCCTATTTAAGAGGCAATGTAATGAGCTTAATTGAATCTCCATCAAGTGTATTAAAGACACTAAATTAGAGAGATAACCAACCTTGTGGTTGAAGAGGTTATTGCTTAGCCTATAAAAGCATAGTGGATAGGTTGATGTTAAGCCTTGAAAAACATCATTGTAAGGTTATTGCTTAGCCTTGGAAAGCATATTGTAAAGGTTATTGCTTAGCCTATTGAAAAGCATAAATAGTGGAAATCCGGTGGGGTGTTGGATCACAAGCCGGTAGTGGATGTAGGCATTGAGGCCGAACCACTATAAATACTTGTGTGATGGTGCTTGCTTTGTGGTGATTGTTTTCTTTAAGCTTCCGCATTTTGTTTGATAATCATCACTTGTGACTAGTTTGTTTTTAAGAAGTTAAAATTGTTAAAATTGGTCATAAAAGAAGCTCACCCTATTCACCCCCCCTCTAGGGTTCGGATCCCCATGGACTTACAGTAGGCATTGAGGCCGAACCACTATAAATACTTGTGTGATGGTGCTTGCTTTGTGGTGATTGTTTTCTTTAAGCTTCCGCATTTTGTTTGATAATCATCACTTGTGACTAGTTTGTTTTAAAGAAGTTAAAATTGTTAAAATTGGTCATAAAAGAAGCTCACCCTATTCACCCCCCCTCTAGGGTTCGGATCCCCAAGGACTTACATCTCTATGGGTTCAAAGGCAATCCAAGGGTTAATTTGATCAAGACTAATACTTCCTATGAAGGTTTACACTCCCCCTCAATCCATTCTCTTCTTTTGACAAAGATATAATTATTTGGGTTCAAGAAGAAGATGGTTTAACCAAATGAGGGTCAACTTCAAGGAAAGGATTAGATTCATTTAACTATAGAGCACAATATGATCAAATTACCAAAAGAGTAAGGTCAATGGGAAAAGCGATCATGGATATCAATTGGAAAAACAAAGAATACCAATTGAGATTCAAGGATAATTCTATTAAAAAAATTACTCTAAAATGGAGTTATAAAGGGTATAACTATTAAGATAAATCCAAATTAGAGCTATCCATGATGCAATGGGGTTTACTAAACATAGCATCAATCAATTTAACTATGAAAATCATATGCTATGTAAGTTTTGAAATCATTTCATTCAAACAATAAATATGACTATTAATGTGCAAGAATGAGTGAAATGAAATTCAAGCATGAAGCCAACCTCAACTAATAACCAACCAATATTATGAACACATAAACATGTGTTAGGAATTTTGTATTTTCAATTTGATGGATGCATGTTCACTTTAGCATCATTTGAATTTTCACACATGCATTGTTTTAGAAAATCTTGAAATCTAGTTTTATTCATGCATTGGATATTAGACTTGTAGAACTAATGATTTATGCATGTTTTGTTTTTAAACTTGGATGCATTGGTTTTAGAATCCAAACTCTTTTGAAAACCTAATTCTTTGTGCATTACTTTTGAGAAATCAAAGTGAGGATTTAGGTTTGTGCCTTGTATACTTTCATCATTTTCAAAATCAGTTTTGTATGCATTTAAATGTGAAAAAAGTTTTATCAAATCAAGCAAGCCTTTGGTTTTAATGTTTCGAATCATTTTAGGCTTTTTGTTTTTCATGTTTTAAAACATCTTAACTTGTTTTAAAACATGTTTCCAAGCTTGATTTATTGGCCCAAAAATCCTCTCCAAGAAATACCTTCAAATGTGGAAAAAATAGGATTTTTGGTCCCGGGCAGTCAACTTGTAGTGTGGCAGGTCGACCTGCCCAGGGACCCGGGTCGACCTACCACACTATAGGTCGACTGGGTTTCTGAAGCTCCAACGGATCTTTTTATGACCGTTGTGTGTAGCAGGTCGACCCGGCCCTGTTGGCAGGTCGACCTGGGACTAGTCGTTGGACTGTTTTTCATTATAAAGTCCATTCATTTCCAACCTTTTTAGGGGCTAGAACTATAAACTTTTGAGACCATTTTGGAGCCAAAGAAAGGGGAAGAAGTTGGAAAGGCTAGAGGGCTTTTTGGAAATCAAATGCTTGAGTTTTTAAAAGGTACATCTTACTAGTATCTTGATTTCCATTAAAATGAAATCCATGCATGCTTAAATCTTTGTATTTTCACTTATGCATGATTTCTAGAGATGTTTAGCAAACTCATTATCATCTTTGGAATATTAAGAATGGTTTGCAAACTCTCTTAACTAATTCACATGTTCTTAGACTTTAATATTCATACAACTTGTTTTAGCTCATTTCTTTAAGTTGTTTGAATCTTTTATGTGATTAGTTTTATCTTCAATCATCATTTTCTAAGCTTTGATTTTAAAATGCATCAAGCATTCATTTAGGAGCTTCATTGTAGAATTTGATTGAAGTAAAGCATTCATACACTTGTGCACACACTTTAGGTTCTTTAGTGTATGTTTGTAATTTGATTTACACTTTCATATTAGCCTATTTAAGAGGCAATTCAATTGTGCTTAAATTGTATCTCTTAGAGTGTTCTTTTGTGAAGACACCTTCTTAGAGAAATCTTTATTTGTAAAGGTTATTCTTAGCCTAAGAAAAGCATTGTGTAAAGGTTATTGCTTAGCCTAAGAAAAGCATCTTGTAAAGGTTATTGCTTAGCCTTGAAAAGCATCTTGAGAGGTTATTGTTTAGCCTAGAAAAAAACTTTGTAAGGGTTATTGCTTAGCCTATTGAAAAGCATAAATAGTGGAAATCCGGTGGGGTGATTGGATCACAAGCCGGTAGTGGATGTAGGCATTGAGGCCGAACCACTATAAACCTTTGTGTTGTGGTGCTTGCTTTTGTGGTGATTGTTTATATTAGCTTCCGCATATTGTTTGATTAATCATCACATGTGACTAGTTTATGTTAAGAAGTTAAAATTTGTTAAAATTGGTCATAATTGTAGCTCACCCTATTCACCCCCCCCCCCCCTCTAGGGTTAGGATCCAAGGACTTTCAACATGGTGGTCATGAGATATACCTATATGAGCAAGAGAGGTGGCAAGCATGAAAATTATGATGCTAAAGGTGTGTGACATGGAACAAATATATAACTATCAAGTTCAATCCAATGTACACAATGTCTATCACATACACAAGATAAGATATCAATTGGAGATGTAATCAATGGAAGGTTATACCAAATGAAACCAATTGAATATGACAACATGATTAAAAGCAAGGATGTGACAAACACAAAATTCCATAAAGCATCATAAGAGGATATTCATCACTTTTAAAGATATGACTAATGAGCATAGTGATGAACAAGGTAAATTGCAATGCAAAAGAATATTACTTGGTAATGCATGCAATTTCCAAAGTGTCAAAATCATATGAATTCAACATCTAAGATATCCATCAAACATATAGAAATACGAGGAATGAATTTCAAAGAGTTTCATATGATTAAGATCACTACTTATGAAGTTGAAACATGTATAAGGATGACACCAAGAGAATCTACATGAATCAACATCATAACCATCCAAAAAGAAATGACTAGAAGGCATATAGGATGGATTTGGGTTCTAGTATGGTTTCTACAAATATTACTTAGATCACAACCATACATGGAACCAATAGTCATTTGCATATAAAAAGAATGTAAACAAATAAGCAAGGATGCAAACAACATACATTTCCATTTCTAAGATAATGAAACCAAAAGAAAAGGAAATGAGAACATGGAACATGCTTAGATGATTATAACTAATGATGTTATAGAGCATTTCCATTCAAACAATCTTCAAATCATTTTGATAAACAAAATCCAACAATGAGAATAAAAAGAATGATTTTGAAGATCAATTTTCAACAATGTATTTGAAAAGATATAACTTAATTGAAACACATACAAGTTGATTTTTCAAAACAATGATTTTCCATATTAAAGTATAACTTAGAAATCGAAGGAAAAACTTGAATTGATTCAAATCATTTGTTCAAATAATCTTACCAAGACATCTACACAAATGATTCAACAACAATTGATCATGAATAATCTAGCTATGAAAGCTTTTGAAATCACAATCAATTGATCATGTAGAAATGCAATGCAAAACATAAAACTAAATGTGAGCAAAAAGCAAATCTAATCATGATGAAATTATAATCAAATGATTTTGAAAACCATGATATGTAACTTAGAATGGTGCATGATAACAAAATCAATTGATCATAAAGAAACAATGCATTTTAATAGATGTAACTATATAGAAACAAAATGCAAATGCAACATGACCAACAATATGATTTAACTATTAAAGAATAGGTTGGTCAAGTAGGTTCAAGGCCTTAAGGTTTGTCTAAGTAGATAACTTTAGGAATCCACCTAAGGTCTTGAGAGGGTTGAACTTTGAGGTCTAGTTTAGAATTCTCACCAACTAAAGGAGATTTGACTTGATAAAATTTTAATTTCAACTTATCACCATGATATTTAGATTTAACTAAATTTAGCTTAAATTGGTGATTAGTCTTTTGATGTTGGTGAGTTTGTTTCTTTGGGGATTGATTCACTTTTCTTTTCTTCTTATTTTCTCCCTTTACTTGACTTTTGAATTTTAAATTTAACTTTGTTACTTTATTCAAAAGTTCTTTCATGGGTTTATATAAGGGAGATAGGTTGAGAAGCTTTTTGTTCATAGATTCTTTTAAGCTAGGTTTAACTTGTTTAGACTTTTTAGAATCTATCTTAGGAGACTCCATTTTAAATGGTTTAACTTGTTTAATCTTTTTGGAGTCTTCCTTGTTTTTTAGTGTCTTACCCTTCATAGGTTTGGATTCTACCTTCTTGAGTTCAAAGATGAGTTTAGACACATGGCTTCTTCTTCTTAGTTTGCACTCAAACCTAAAATTCCCTTCAATGCCACAATAATTACATTTGGTTTTGGGCAAAGGAGAAAGAGTGCTAGAGAAAGAGGACTCACCTTTCACAAAAGTGTTGGTGAATTTAGGGTCATGTGAAGTATATTTATCAAAACCAAGACCCGTCCTATCCCCATGAGGTTTACCCAATTTAAATAATTTTTCAAGTCTATCTTCACTTTGGGTAAACTTGCATTCATACTTTTGTTTATAGCTTTTAAGTTGAGTGACTTTGGTTATAAGGATTGAATTTTCATTTTTGACTTTTGAAAGTTCATTTTCAATTTCCTTATAGTTGCTTAGCTCTTCATTGGCAAGTTTTAATTCAAATTTAAGTTCACTAATGACATTAGATCCAAGTTATAGAGTTTTTATCTTATTTTGAGAATTAGATAAATTTTCCGTAGAAATGGTTAACTTGGATTCTAAATTGTTAATGTCTTCATCTTGCCTTTTTATTTGATCTCTTAGATTTAAATTTTCCTTATTGACATTATCATAACCCATCTTTAATTCTTTTAGTTCATCTTGAATGTTAGATAGGTTATTTAAAGAGATCATGAACTTAGATTCTACATAATTTATTACTTCTTCTTTCTCTCTAAGTTCATCTTTTGAAGAAGCTAATTCTTTGCTTAGATTTTTAGATTCTTCTCTTAAACTTTTGTTTTTCTTCTCAAGCTTTAAGGATAATTCATATAATTCTTCAAAGGCTTGTTGAAGATCTTCTTCATTTTCATTATAATCTTCTTCTTTTATGTCACATTGAGATTCATTAGATTGAGAGTATGAATCTCCAATAGAAGGAAGAAGGAGGGGTCTAGAAAAATCTACAAAAGAATCTAAACAATCCATCATAGTGGAATCCATTCTAATGATTTTCACGTAAGCACAAAACTAGGGTTATGACTCTAGGTTTTTACACCTAATCAAGAGTTCCAAACACTTGATCCTAAAAGATAGAGCACAAGGCTCTCATACCAATTGAAAGGTCCGGGGATCCGAACCCTAGAGGGGGGGGGGTGAATAGGGTGTGCTACAAATATGACCAATTTAGACCAATTTTAATTTCTTAACATAAACTAGTCACATGTGATGATAAACAATCAAAATACGGAAGCTAATATAAACAATCACCACAAAAGCAAGCACCACAACACAAAGGTTTATAGTGGTTCGGCCTCAATGCCTGCGTCCACTACCGGCTTGTGATCCAATCACCCCACCGGATTTCCACTATTTATGCTTTTTACTAGGCTAAGCAATAACCCTTACAATGTTGTTTTTCTAGGCTAAACAACAACCTCCCAATGTGCTTTTCTAGGCTAAGCAATAACCTTTACAAGATGCTTTTCTAGGCTAAGCAATAACCTTTACACAATGCTTTTCTTAGGCTAAGCAATAACCTTTACAAATAAAGATTTCTCTAAGAAGGTGTCTTCACAAAAGAACACTCTAAGAGATACAATTAAAGCTCAATGTATTTGCCTCTAAAATAGGCGGATATGAAAGTGAATAACAAACTCACACAAACACTAAATGAATGCAAAGATGTATGCTCATGATGTGTGTGTGTGTGATAACTTCAATCAAGTTTAAAAAGAAAGCTCAATTAATATATTGCTTAAAGCAATTCAAAGTTTAAAGCTCCTAAAAGATTTGATGAAGTTTAATGCAAAACTTAGAACATGTGATGCATGTGCAATGTTGTTTTCAAAACCAAATTAATTTTACTAATGTTTAAATGAATGAAAACAACAAGTAATGTTTCAACCAAGAAAATGAATCATGCTATATAAAAGAAATCAAAGATTTAGGCTAAGCATGATTAAGGAATATTTAAAAACAACTTGGATGAAAACAAAGTGAAGAATCCAATCTTAATTAGATCAAAGATTAAGAGAAGAATGTATTCATCACATCATAGTTATCATGCTATAAATCATTTACCAATAATTTAAACAAAGCATATAACCTATGATTAAGAGAGGTAGAGCTTACTTAGAGATTTAACTTCATTAATCCAAGCTTTAGCTCTCCAAATGACTCTTTGGTCTCTCTTAGTTCATCCCCTTTTCTTTGTCTCAAAGCTCCTCAAAAGAGTCTTCAAAATCTCTAGCTATTGAAAAGGAAAGAACTTCATTTTATACTCAAAAAGTTGAGTTCTGCGAGTGCCCGGTCGACCTGGTAACAGTGCCCGGTCGACCAGCTATAAACGGTAAAAAAAGTGACCGTTGGAAGAGCAACGGCTCTTTGCTCTAGCCGACCTGCACAGTGTGGCCGGTCGACCGGCCACAGGGCAGATTGACCCCCTGGGACCAAAATCCCAAACTTTTGCATATTTGAAGGTTTTTCTTGGAGGGGATTTTTGGGCCATTAAATCAAGCTTGGAAAACAAGTTTTAAATCAAACTAAATGGTTTAAAAACATGAAACACAAAAAGCCTAAAATGATTTGAAACTTTAAAACCAAAGGCTTGCTTGATTTGATAAAACTCTTTTCTAAAACAAATTGCATCCAAGTATAAAAACAAAACATGCATAAAACATGATTTCTAAAAGACTTAAAACCAATGCATGTGAAAATCAAGATTTCAAGATTTTCTAAATCAATGCAAGTGTGTGCAAATCAAATGATGCTAATATGAAAATGCATCCATCAAATTGCAAATACAAAATCCCTAACAGGCTCAAGAGCGTCCTCCTGACGCTCCTCCTCAAAGGCAACGTTTCTTGCACCTGGGCACCAACAAACAATTGTCAAATACAACGGTTTGGCAGGTAATCAATTTAGGTGCAAGCATGAAACAATAAACGTTTTAGAAAACATATAAGCAATTCCCTAATTTGAAATACTACAATGACTGAGATACATTTTCGAGATTACATATAAAGCTGGGATACTAAAACAAATTAGCATGAGTATGTATAATATCATGAATAGTTACAATCCACAAAGAGCCCATCCTTTCTCTATCATTTATATAATGAAAAGAGCAAGCACGCACGACAAGCACGATATACAACATATAATCACGACACGATTCCCACATATACGGGGATTTCCGGCCGTGGAACCGGACACGTACGATGTGTAATAAAATACACGACTAGTCTGCAGACAGTCCACATGTTTAAGGACCCCCAGACAGTGGATCAAACTGAAAGGGCAGTCCAAGCTCAGTGGTGTTCACTTAATTCATGAATGCACAAAACACGCGAAACACTATCAAAACATGACGGGATGAAAAGGGAAAGTCACTTATCAAAACATGACGAACACGACTAGCAAAAGGCATAATTAATATGCATAACACGCTTAGGAAGTGACCCCTTTTTCTTGAAACAAATCTTTAAAACAAGCTTATACCTGAAATCCAAAATGAGTACACGATGGTACTTATCGTACAAAAATGGAATTCAAATACGAAATCTGACAAGCATGTGTTAAGGCTACTAATTGACCTTTGTGTAATTGGGACCCCAAATGTCGGAATATACAAGAATTGGTGTCCCCGAAGTTGGGTTGCATTTCAAAGTTCCATTTACACAATGTCAAGTTAAAACCCTTAACATAGTCTAGTTTTTCAACCTTCAAGAAAATACACAAATGAAACAATTCTTCTTCCTGAATCTGGCAGGTTCGCTCGAGCGGATCTTTGTAAGGTATTGACACTTCGCTCGAGCGAGACAGTTCGCTCGAGCGGACAATAAGGTCGCTCGAACGGACAGCTCTCTGTCTGTGCTCGGAACAAACAGAGGCTTGGTCACTCGAGCGGACCCAAGATCGCTCGAGCGGACAAGCTTCTGCCTGTGTTCGCTGAGTGCAGAAAATGCCTTTCTCTTGTACAACTTCCAACACATTTCACTCCTTCTTCTCCTCCTTAAGCCACATACAATCCCTTGAGCCTTCATGCTCACCAAGGGTTCATTTTTTCACAATTTCAAACATTCAATCCAAATGAAAACAAGATCATGAAGTTCATAAACAAGTTTATATGCACAATTCCTAAAATACACATGCATCATTTCCTATAGAGATTACTTGCCCTGTCCAAATGCTAAACCATCCTCTTCAAGAACTTCACTCAAGCTATTCCAACACTACAAGAATCCCAAGGGAAATCCACTCAAACTCCACACAAATGAAAACAAAGAACCCATTTTTACAAAAGGGTTTGTAAACATGAAAACAAGATTTTTAAGAACTAAAAAGACTTCATGAAAAAAAAAATGGGTTGAAGCTCTTACCTAGAAATGGTCAAACAAGAGAGAGGGAAGGAAATGGAGCTCTTGCCCAAATTGGAACTTCAAGCAATTTGCATCAATGGAAAGCTTAGGATGAGAGGAAGAAGATGATAGCCTTAGAATTTTATTTGGAGAACTTTAGCTAGATCATGCAAGATGAGGAAGATGGAAAGGGAAGAGGGTTTTTCAGCCCTAGGTCAAGGAAGTTGCAGAAATTGGGGGAAATGAATGAAAAGGGAGGGAGATGGGGTTTAAGTGATGACAATGGGCCCCAATTAACTTGAATCTTGGAATGACCAAAACATGATCATGCGGGCCTCGAATGAACTTGACGAAGAAGGATAAAACGATCCTCGAAATATCTAGTTTCCAAAAAGTATATTTTTGACATGGTTTTGAGATCTCGAAAATTATGTCCAGATTTGTGCATAAAAGATAATTTTACCCTCTTTGGGCCAGAACTTGGGTTTTTGGGCTTCAAACATGAATGGGCTTAAGACGAAAGTTGTAACACATAGAAAAATCATTCAAATGAAATCAAAATCACAATCACACGGAAACCGATACGATCCTCCCAAGCTTACACGTGCACTCAGGCCTTCCTGAGTGTGTCTGACTAATAGTAAACGGTCTCAAAATTCCCAATGATATGTCCAAGACTAAAACTAATTGTTTCTAACCCAACGACTACTGAACCCACTTATGACTAAACACACACTAATCGCACACTAATCGAATTGGTCTGGGTCGGGGTCTAACAAGTACCATGACTACCCTCAGTCATCTCAGTTTACTAATGACTCGGCGTCGCTTTATGAAGCAATCTTCGTTCCTCAACCACATCCACATGTACAAAAATTTTATGGGCACTATGGGAGTGGAGGCTATGTAAGACAAAAATTTGGTGCCTTCTACCCTTCAAGAAATAATGATGATGATGATGATGATATCGAGCCAGGACGCCACTCGTTTTGGCATTAGGCACATGCACTATCTCTATTAGTATTTATTGCTTGATTGTAGACTTCAAATGTTTAAGTGTAAACTGTTAACACTATTAGTTTGCCCAAAATTACGGTTGCATTATGTCAAATTTATGATATTTCAGCTTATTTTAGTATATACATCGATACAGCAATGAATACAGGATGTTATAATTTGAAGGGACCGTTATTTTGCTTTTAAGTATGCACTAATGGCAAAAAAACATTAGTTTCAATCATTTTATAATATTTTGGATTTTTTGGATATTTTTTCGAATTTTTTTGGGGTCAAATAAAAATTCGCTCCGCGATGGGCCGCGAACCGTGATGCGATGCCCACGAACCGCGACGCAATGACCGCGAACCGCGATTTTAAACCGTGAGTGTGATCCACTAACTAGCATTGCATAACAATCGTTGCGGGCAGCTCCTCCTTGGAGAGTGGGCCCCTGCCCCGTCTCACCAACACTATCCATAGGAGATCCATATCTAGTAACCAGACAAATAAAAGCCCTCCGTGGGGAACCACCATTCTCAAGATGGCGCGAGGCTAATACTTTCCTTACAATGGACCTATGGTGGAAAACCATGGGGTTTCTAAGACACCATTTAATATACTAATGGGACCCGGTTCAACTCATGAACCATCATGTCATATGTATTGGTCATGTGCATTAAGTAATAAAACACCATTCATCTCATGAAAAGAAAGCATGATTTTATTGATAAATAAATAAATTAATTAATTTATTACATCATCAGATGAACTAGGTCCATACAATCTAACAGCGACACAGCTCGC